>JAHWLF010000038.1:0-26883 GCA_024679295.1 Phytophthora parvispora
GCGCTCCATGCGCGCGACGATGTCGACGATGGAGCGGAAGCGAGACTCGCCGGTCTGCAGCACGGTGCTCACGATGACCCACTCGCGGCGGTTCTGCTCGCGGTACTCCGGGTAGTCGGCCAGCAGCCGCTCGTACGTGGCCCACTCGAGCACGTAGAGCAGCGAGACGCCCAGCGACGAGCACGTGGCTGAGCGCGGGATGCCGTAGAGCAACGACAGCTCGCCGAAGAAGTCGCCCTCGTGCTTGACCAGCTCGAAGCCGGGGCCCTGCACCAGCACCTTGCCCTTGGCGATGAAGTACATGCTGCGGTCCACGTCGCCCTTGCGCACCACGGCCTCGGCGGGCGAGCAGATGACGTGCTTCAGGCAGGTCAGCAGCGAGCGCAGGAAGCTCTCGTCGCAGCTCTTGAGGATCGACACGCGGTTCGCGAAGTCCCGCAGCGTGTACTGGAAGATGTCCTCCACCAGCAGCGACGACAGCCCGCGCACGCCCTCCAGGTCGTCGTGGCCCCGGTATTTCAGCCACGTGTTGGTGTAGTAGAGCCGCAGCCGCTGGCGCACGTCGCGCGGGACGTCGTTGTTGCGCAGGAAGTGGTAGAGCTCCAGCAGGTTCTGCTCGAACAGCATCTTGTGCTTGTACTCGGCCTCGATGAGCTCGCCCTGCGCGCCCACGAGCACGCCAAAGATGAGGATGCAGACCACGATGAAGGCGATCTCCACCACGGTCTCCACCACGTTCATGCTCACCACGTCGCCGTAGAACACGGTCGTGATGGACCCGATGGCGAAGTGCAGCGAGCGTAGGTAGCGCCGCGACGTCGGGATCTCGCTCAGCGACCCGAAGCTGTCCACGGGCAGCATCTTGTACGTCGACAGCCACGAGTCGTCGTACATCTCGTACGCGTGCAGCCCCAAGCGATACCAGAGGCAGGCGATCCAGTGGCCCGACAGCACGTACACGCACACAGTGCGGAAGAACCGCAGGCGGCTCTCGCTGAAGGGCAAGTTGAGGTCGCCGCCCAGGAACTGGGTCAGTCGCTCACTCGCTTCGATCGCCTCCCAGATGCGCGGCATCTTGTTGAGCTGCAAGAGCGACAGGTAGAACCAGCGGTTGTCCGCCATCTCCGACGACGACAGCGGAGGCAAGTACAGCAGCAAGTCCAGCGGGATCGAGGTCGCGACATCCAGCCAGAAGTGCGTCTGCCGCCGCCACCAACGCCGAGATTTCTTCGCCTTCTTCCGCAGCGGCATCACAGCAGCACTTAGTGTCCTCAAGCTACCCGCAGATGAGAGCGACGGCGGCGTGACAGTCGCTGCTTTGGCCGCGACGGGGATCTCAGCGCTGCCCCCAGCACTCAGACGAAGCACGCGCCGAAACGCCGAGTGTTTGATGGCACAGTCGGCGACGCAGACAGCGTCGATGCACAGCACTATGCGTTCCCAATGGTCAAGTGTGGCGTCGCTCTCCGCTAGATCGCCGTGGAATTTCTTCATGTCCGAGGCGAAGCACACGAAGAACGGGATGGTCACGGCGTAGAACAGGCCGACGTACACGATAATCCACTCCCAGAAGCGGTAGCAGCGCGAAAGCAGGTTGATGAAATCCTCGGCCTTGGTGGAAGTGTTGCTTGTGTTAGCCTCAGGCATGAGCGAGTTGGAAGAAGAAACACCCCTGTCGACGTTGGCTTCTTGGAAGAACGAGATCCCGCGAGTTCGAGGAGACCCCGTGCCATTCAGACTCGAACGCGACGAGGACAAGTTGTTGTACCATTCGAAGCGCTGCATTTGCTGGTTATACCAATCTCGCCATCGATCTCGGCGCTTGATCCACGACAAGTACACCTTGAAAAGCGAGGAGAACTCGGACTGGCGGCAGCGTTGCAGAAGCTCGAACCCGAGATTGAGCTTGCTTTCGGACTCCTTTGCGTTGGAATCTCGCAGCTCCTCGCGAATCATGTGACTGAAGTGCCGATCGAAAAGTGGCAACGATTGACTGCGTTTCAGCTTCCGCTGGCGACGATGAGCTCGTGCAGCTCCGGATGGCAGCATCGGCAGCCCGAACGACTGGTGAAGCTCGTGTCCCTGACCATTTACAGCTTGTTGCATGGCCACACTACCGCGTGGTTGGAACTTCCGCCGAAGACCGCGTTGGCTTGGACGGTTGCGAGACTCGTAGTTCGCCAAGAAGCGCATTCCGTCTGTCGTGACCAAGGTGCGAGTGGCGCGTTGAGGTCCCGCACCAGGCATCGTTGCACCGCAGAACGTCTTACGAGATACACGGATGTTTCGAGCAGCTTTCGAGGCTGTAGGAGCGCTCTCCTCTTCGTTCCGCGCGGTTGCTTGGGGCAAATTGAGGATCTGTAGAATTTGCGGCTGCATCTGAATCGACTTCTTTTGCGGCGGAGGTCGAGCCTTCTCGATGACCTCGCCAGTATATGCGTCGGCCATGAACAGAGACACCTTGTAGCGACGCCAGCACTCCTCTTCCATCTCGATCAGCTGATCGTCGCGGTAGTATTCACGCATGCTGCGACTGACAGGGTTGATCTGGACCGAGGTGCCGTTTTTGAAGGATTTGGTCTTGACCAGAGCTAGACCTGCAGATCCATTCCTTGCCGCGTGCCATGAAAAGAGGCTACGGCTATCCATCTTGGAGTTCCCCACTATTCGACGCCCCCCACTCTCCGGCGCAGCAGAGTTATCGGCGTAGACTTTCCCAAGTTTTGTCGACTTTCGTCCCCCGGGAAGAAAGTGGTCCCTGACCCAGTGCAACACCAGCACCAACGAACTTGTTGTTTCGCTTCCAGGGTCAACAGAAGTCGTGCTGCCTCCGTAGCCCGCTGTCTTTCGTAGAAGTTGGCGCACCCGCTTCTCGTCGAGTGCCGTGGCCGAAACATACCGGGTTGGGTCAGCGACATTTGGAGTCTGGTGAACTTGCGATTTCGTGCTGAGACTACGAAGCTCCTCGATGAGCTTCGGCTTCTTAGAAATCGTGCCATCGGAGCAGCCGGACTTGATGTCCTTCACGATCTCGACTGTCATGATATTGTATCCCTTGAGGCAATACTGGACCCATTCCACCAGCGCGCGCTCGGTAGCTTCAGCCTCTTCACGTGGACTTGATGCGAGCAGCTCTTCCCACGCACGTCGACCTAGTACCAGAATTTCACTGCAAGTCGTAGCCTGTACGGACGCAATTCGCCGCTGACCTCGCAGGAAAAATGCAACCTCTCCAAAGAGACTACCTGCAGTAAGGGTGGCCACGGCCGTGCCTGTGGACTTCCAGAGTACCATACCCGTTCCTCCCTTGACGATGTAAAGTTTGTGCCCCAGGTCGCCTTCCACTATCACGGTGTCTCCAGGAATGTAAAGCTCGGATTTCAACCGGACAGCCAGCCCATTGATCTGCGTCTGGCTCAAGAATGGAGCGATGCAGAGGTTCTCCAGTGTATCCCCGTGGAGATCCATCATCAACTGCACACGCAGGTTCGGCGACAAATCGCTGAATGTAGCGTAGATATCCATGCCCTTGAGATATTGGTGCTGGAATTTCAAGTAGTGCAGAACGCGCGTTCGGATACTTGCCGGTAGCTCGTGATCCTTGGCGAACTGATCAAAGTGCGACTCGCGTTCCTTGAGCTCCTTCTTGGTCTTGTCCATCTCCAGAATGAGCTCAGAGAGCTCTCCAACGATGTGACCCACGATAAACGCGCAGCACAAGCAGGTAAACGTGGCCCAAAGCGTGCCGGGCATACTCAGCGGAACAATTTCTCGGGACCCGACGAGGGTCAGCTACAGGTTTTCATTAAACACGCTCGTTAGTGGGTAGAGAACCAGTATTTTGGAATGAGGATCAAGACTTACCGTGGTCAAGGCCCAGTAGAATGCACGGAGGTACAATACGCCAACGGATTCGTGCTCCATGTGGACAATCGGGTCGTGGTGGGTCCAGTTTTTCGGATTGTGGTCCGTGTGGCAGATAAGGTAGAACACGCAGGCAGCTAAATGACCGGCATAAAGTAGGATCAGCACAAGCTTGATCGGACTAAGGTAGGCGGAGATGTTCCCGCCGGAAGAGAAGCGCTGCTGTAAACGCATGATTAGCGAATCGATGGTTTCGGGAACCTGGCGAAGGCGAAGCAGTCGCGGTAGTCGGCACAAACTCATCGCGAGAAAGCTGCTTCCGACGTAGTACAGAGGAAGGCTGCTCAGAAGATCACCACGTAATTCATGCCCCGTGTAGTTTTTGCTCTGCTCTTCCCGAGACAGCAGGTTGCTCAAGCCAGCACCTTCGCACTCGAAGTAGTAGAGCTTGAGGTAGATGTCGGCAAGAAGCAATGCATCCCCGATGAAGTCGGACGCTACGAGCCCAAGGCGCGTTCCGCTTGAAGGGTGCGCTAGGAATCCAATTCGAAACGTTACCTGGAAGGCGTTGTAGATATCCAACGCCAGCACGACAAGGTCCCAGTACAGTCGGAGCCGCATCTTGATGCGTTGTTGCCCCCAGTTCTCTTTCTCCTCGAACATGCTCGTGCACTGCTCGGTAAACTTTGATAATGTTGACCGTGACTTGATGTTATCAATGACTGCCTCGAGCGTCAACGTGTCGAATATGTGCTGCTGCGTCGCCTCCATTTGCAGCGACTCCATCTCTTTCGGGAAGTACCGCTCAATTTTCGAGATGAACGCCTTGTATGTGATAACCGAAGCATCTACGACAGTCGCAGCGACGACGGTGGTGCTGAAGCTCTTCTGCAGTAGCAATTCACACACACCGAAGCAATCACCTGCTGAAAGGGCCCCTACCGGCACAGACCCTACACGTTTGCTGTAGATGTTAGCTCTGCCGCTCACCACAACGTACATTTGCTCGCACAGTGTTCCCTCCGCGAAGAACGGGTCGCCACGTTGGAATAATTGGCGCCGGAAAAGCCCCGTGAGTTCGTAGAGCATGCGCTCGTTGTGGGCATCGATAAACAGAGGAACTTTGCGCACGGACTCGGCGTGTAAGATGCTAGAAATGCGGTGGCGTAGTTGACTAGGCAAGCCATCAAGTAGCTGGACCTCGGACGTCACCTTCTGTACGTACAGCTGCTGGTGATAGAATTGTCGGATACGCGCACGGACACTCTCGGAGATGCGGAAGTGGCCAAGCGTGACGTTCACGCTGTTCATTTTCTCCGAGTGGTGGCGGCTGCTTGCTGTCAAGTTGGAAATGATGTTCGACATGGCTCCAACGACTCCGTAGTTGATGATCCCGCCAACAAATACCCACAATGCTGCAAAATAGCTTTCAAACGTCGAGAAAGCGACGATATCTCCATACCCGACCGTCGTGAGAGCCACAATGGCCCAGTAGATCGAGCGTACATAGGCCATTTTCACAGTATAAATCGAGTCAACGTCTTGCACCTTGAAAGTTGTGCCGATTTGACCGTATGCGTCGTACAATGTCCAAGAGCAATTCCCAAACAACCCAGCGTCCCGAAGGCATCGATCGCGGGTAACTTCTTCCTCTATGGGCTCGAACTCACGCTCTAAAACACTGAGGCGGGCCATGAGAAACCAAAGACACCCTGCTGCGTGGAGCGTCAGAGTCACGTACAGGAGCATTGTACCCGCTTGCTGCATTTTCGATGAAAGACCGCGGATGTGAGAGAATTCCTGTATTGTTTGCTGCAAGTATCGGCCACGAAGGAGACGAACGAGTCTCGTAAGATGAAGCCACATGGTCCAACCACTGCCGCGACGAACTACGAACTCCACTACCAAAGGTGCAGGGATAATTGCTAGCAGATCGACCCACATGCCATTTTCCCGATACAGGTCAAAAATGTAGCTTGAATCACTCACTGTAATAAGCGCAAGCTGGTCAATATACGCAAAGAAGCGTGCTCGCAGGACGAAATCCACCACGAAAAATACCTCGACGAGGACGGACACCATGGATTGCACCGAGTACATCGATTTATTGCCAAACGGGAACGTGTCGGCGTCAAAGACGCAGTACAGCGGCACTTCGAAGACTACGAAAATGAGGGAGAACAAGCGCGCGTGCTCCCACCACTTGCGGAAAGTGGAGCCGGGCATGCGCCACGGGATCTTCTTCTGCGCGATTCCACGCGCGTCGCTACCGAAATTCAAGCTGTGTCGACCCGTGCTTATCTGGCTCATGTTCGCCGCTGCGCTGCCTGCAGAGCGCCCCAACATTCGTTTCATCTTTTGTTCTTGTTGGTCATGACGCGCGTGCATTGACCGCATGTCCTCCAAGTGCTGCTGCACATTTTCGCGATAAAAAATCTTCAAGGTTTTGTAGAACGAGCGTTGCGGGAGTTTGTACAGGTCGCAGAAGGTTTGTGCTCGGGCTCTCTCGTCTGATTGACCAGGAAAGAGCAGACATCCCTCAGCAAAATGGTCTCCAGTCTTGGCGAAATGGACCTGCGGATGGCTAGAGCCGTCGAGCTGGACGCTTCCACGCAGCACAAAGTACATTCCGTCGGGTAGTTTTTCAATGATCCAGTCCTTGGGGGAGTAGACCCAGTACTCCATCTGCAAGGCCAAAGTGTTGATGAACTCGATGCTTTCTTTGGCCAAAAAGGCCACGTTCTGGATGCGGTGCGCCTTGAGAACGCTGTAAACACTAACGCGCAAGTGTCCTGGCAATCGTTCGATAGCTTCGTCGTGGTGGAGCGCGTGGTGCGTGACCCACGTGTTTTTGTAGTAGTTTAGCACTCCTTCTCGTACACTTTCGGGAAAATGCCGCATCTGCATGTACTCCTTGGCGCTGTCCACGTGCGCCATGAACTCCTGCATCCGAGCGTTGCGGTATCGGAAGATGAAGAGAAAAGTGGCGAGCGCCGCAGTGCTGAAGATGGCGCCGACGATCTGGGCGAATATCGCGTAAATGGTCTCGGCATTGGTTGTTGCTGCCACGTCGTAGAACCCCGCGGTCACCACTGAGCGTGCGGCCCAATATATTGCTCGTCCGTATTGCCTCGCCACGCCCGTGCCCACTAAATAGTCCTCAATCGCCCAGCAAGTGTATCCTGACCCGTTCCCCGTCGGCGAAATTCCTGCGATGCCCTCCGGGATGCCGTCTTCTCCCGGCCCTGGGATTGTCGTGAACACTGTCATAGCCTTCGAACACAACATGAAGTCGATGCCGCACTCGAAATGAGCGACGGCCATGTATCCGCACGCTATCCAGTGACACCACGCGATGCCTAGAACGACTGTGTTGAACAGCACCGCGTTGCCCGTATACTCGAGTATCTGCACGACGGTCGAGCCTGTGTACAATTTCTTAAGCTCGCGGAAACAGCCCGACACTCGATGTAGTCGCAACATCTTGAGTATCCGCAGCAGGTGCAGCGAGTTTGGTCCCAAGGGTATCGACAAGAGTTCTAGAGGGATCATCGACGTCAACTCCAGCAATAACGGCTTGCCGATGCCGTGGCGTTTGTGACTCGATGGGATAAGGGTGTTCAATGACCACGCTACCAGCATCGAGTCTCGCATTCTGGAGAGCAGTGACGGCTTCCTCTCCACAGGCTTCGAAGTGTGAGTTCCTCGCTGCCGTCTCGCTCCAATGGCCCCAGTAGCGTCTGCAGCCAATGCTGCCTGCTCTCTCCGTTGCGAGGCAAAGATATCCATTAAACTAGCAAAACCTGCGGCGTCTGCGAGCAAATCTAGTGTTGTAAATACGGTGAGGTCGATGGTCCAGCCTCGTTCCCAGCCGTGGGGCGCGTACGGGTCGAAGAGGAAGCCAATTCGCAGCGGGACCGACACGAAGACGTAGAATAGCTCGACGATGACCATCCCCAGGAACAGCATCCGCCGTCTTCGGCGGTAGAATCGTAATAATCGTCCGACGGGGCCTCTCCATTCGGGCTGCTGCTGTCTCGGGTTGCCGCCCGAGGGGGTCGTCACGGAAACTCGGTCCCGAAGCGTGGACAACCTCGTCATTCAACCTGACGGAGCTTCACTAGTCTACGGAGACGTGTCGAGGCACTCGGCCATCGCCAGCGTCCTGGAAATACTGCGCGTTAGTTTTGAGGGGGTGGTTACTGCGAGCACTTGGCGACTAAATCGAGGCATGAGATGAACACTAGCAGGGGTTTCGAGCGATAACTGTGAGCGCAAGTGACGATGAGCGAGTGAATAACTAATTGTACGTGAGCGCTTTAACTACAGGATCTACTTGTCGCTAGTGATCCACGCAAACTTGAAAGAGTAGTCGGCTCCTACCACCACGGCGCCAAACACGAAGAATTAGACCCCCTAGCAATGCACACAGTGAAAACAGACTCACCGAAGTGGACAACGCGACAGGCCAGCGTCACCAGCATCCAGACCATGAGCTTTCCCTGCACTAACGCCATCTGCGTCTCCAGCACGAACGCCAAGTTGTACAGAATCTTCATGCCGCAGTTGCGCCGAATCAGCAGCGACAGCAGCACGAACGACCCGACCTGTAGCAACCCAAACAGGAACACCACCCGAGCCGTGTACTCAACGTTCTGGCGGTTGACATTCTTTAACTCCGTGTGGTACTTGGCGTTGGGAAGTTGCACCATGTACAGCATGTAGGTGCAATAGAATAGAGGGATGAACGCCTCCAGATAAGCCGTCAGCACGAGGCATTCCGTGGTGTACAGAACTCCGAGCGTCTCTCGCAGGATGTTCGAGTGTTCGATCAAGTCGGTAGGAATTCCGTTGGCGCCTGCAGCTACGCGGCCTTGTCTTCGTTTTGGGGCAGCAGTCGCAGGTTGAATAGCTGCCAACTTTCGGGTCGAAGCCAGCCTTGAAATACTGCTCGAAAAGGAGGAAAACCCGATGCTTGTGAGTTTCCGCGTATCTGACACAGCGCTTCTGGCGCTAGACCACCAGTAAATTCGTGCGGGGTCACCGGTTGCAGCGCCTGGATTTTTTTCAAGCATGTAAAGAAGCTGTAGATCTCCTTGATCCAGTTTGTGCCGAAAACATGAACGCACACGGACACCGCTACGATATTGAGTTTGGAGAGCGCTAGGACTGCGGCACATCGACGTTACTGCGCTCAATACGGTTTCGTTATCTAGAGCTCCAGTCGCTTCTTGCAACCTGGATAAAATCGTTGCTGTCCGACGGTGCATTCCGACGAGTATCGTCACGGTTTGAGCGAAGTCCGTGACAATGAAGATCAGCATCGCGTGCAGCGTCGAGGCGCTCTCCATGCATGTTGCCAAGTACAGCGCGTTGTAGAAATCCACAGTAAATATGACCGCCTCCGGGGTGAGGTCTTCCAGGTGCTGCGTGAAGTGCAAAACCACGTTCTT
Source organism: Phytophthora parvispora (assembly GCA_024679295.1). NCBI lineage: Eukaryota > Oomycota > Peronosporomycetes > Peronosporales > Peronosporaceae > Phytophthora > Phytophthora parvispora. The sequence goes on from JAHWLF010000038.1 coordinate 9,318, forward strand.
GACGACGATTTTGATCACCGGTAGCAGGAGGATCACTGGCAGGACGTATTCAGTAGTGGAAGCCTTGCGGAACAAGAGCTGGTAGATGGGGTACAGCATGCCCATTACCTTCTGAGTGGCGATGAAGCAGACGTACTTGGTGAGCTTCCTGCTTTTCCCGAGAATGCAGTAGAGTAAGAAGAGGAGTGGCATGTAGAAAGCTGGAGTCATGGTGATGTAGAAAAATGGGATCGGGAATACGAGATTCGCTGCCGTAACCATGCTGAAACCGGTGTAGATGGTTGAGATGCCCAGCACGAAGCACATAAGCCGGCGGGACGAATGCACAAAGTCGTCGACCATGTACTTGCCTTGGATAAGGTACGTGTGCGAAACAGCGGCCCCCAGCATGAAAACGCGAAACCAGAAGCCATAATTGCGATCCCAACCTGCCTCTGGCTCTTGAAGAGGTAAGAGCTCCTGTAGCGTGACCAGAAGCACCATCGGCAACGGGGTCCCCACACAGACTAAAACCACGCGAAGCAACGACGTCGTGCGGGTGTACTTGTCGAGAGCTAGCACACGCTCGATGGAGTATTTTCCGCCATAGTAGCTGACTTGAAGCGATGACCAGAGGCGTACAATGCTATCTAGAAATGTGCGAAATCGATCACAAATGGTTTTCGGAACTGGGCTATATCCACTTCGGAGTCTGGCATCTTCCAGCGACGGGTAAATCATCCACACAAACCGAACTGAAGCGAGATACTGTTCTGCACTCGCCAAGTCGATGGGGGAAAGTCGCCGGCTTCGTGAAACATGTGCTTAAGACAGAAGGACTATTCCTGACAAAAGTGCAAGAGCGTTATGTCGTTCAAAATACTTTCTGCTTACTACACATCTTGTCCCCTAAACGAGTATTGTAAGCTGTCGATCTTCTTCAAATCTTAGTAAAAATCTTAGTAACTGTGTTTTAAAATGGAAGTGTACTTACGCGGCATGCTAGAAGCAATTGTAAAGCTAAGAGGTATGCCTCTCAAGCTCAACTCTTTGGGATCCACGCAAACTTAAAGGAGTAGTCAGCACCTATAGTTGCAAAAACAACATTGTTAGTATACTTCGGGGATCCAAGCTTTCAATTTGGACTACACGTACCAAAGTGGACAACACGACAAGCTAGAGTCACGAGCATCCAAATCATCAGTTTCCCCTGCACTAGCGGCATTTGCATCTCCAGGACAAACGCAAGCTGGTAGACCACATTCATGCCGCACCTGCGGTGAATGAGCGCTGCCAAGAGGAAGAACGACACCACTTGCAACAGCCCAAACAGAAAGACAACCGTTGCCGCGTAGTTTACATTCTGGCGAGTGACATTCTTCAGCTCTGTGTGGTACTTGGCATTCGGTAGATGTACCATGGTGAGCATGTAGTTGCCGTACAATAAAGGGATGAGCGCTTCTAGGTATGCCGATAGTACGAGGCACTCCATTGTGTACAGCATCGCGAGTGTCTCGCGAAGAATGGTAGGATGTTGAGGTTGGCTTGTTGACAGGACCCGTGATGCAGCTCGTGAATTAGTATCTTCGCTAGGTTGCGGTCGCACTGATCTTCGCTTGATCGGCTCTGTCGGATGAATTACAGTCGATCTGTGTTTAGCAAAGTAAAGTTGGAGCTTTCTCAAGGGGGTGCTGGGGCCTTTTCGGGCAATTGAGCTTCTTGAACTCGTTGACCAGCTGTGAACTGGGCGTGACGCCTCTGCTGCTGATTTATCTAGTATGAACACAAGGGAGCTGTCTGCTGGGGTTAGGCGGTACTGGAGGCAAGAGCGCACACGCACATTCCTGTTCATTTGGGCTTCAAACTTCTCTGGATTTCGGCACAACAGACACAGCGTTTCCAACAAATTTTCGCCGGAATACGCGCCAGTGGCTTGCTGCAGTCTGTGCAAAACAGTTGCTGTTCGCCGGTGCATCTTTAGCAGTACCGTGGTCGTTTGCATGACTTCGGTGCCTATGAGGATTATCATCGTCTTGAGCGTCGAAGCGCTCTCCATGAAGGACACCAAGTACAGCGCGTTGAAAAAATCTACTGTGAAAATCACAGCTTCTGGCGTCAAGTCTTCCAGATGCTTCGTGATACGTAGAACGGCGTTCTTGGCGATAATTTTCATGACAGGTTGGAGGAGCACTACCGGGAGGATGTACTGCGTATTGGCCATCTTGTGAAAGAGGATCTGGTAGACTGGGTAGACCATGCCCATGACTTTCTGAGCTGCGATGAATGCGATAATCGTTTTGCTGCGACATCGTAGAAGGTAGAACAGCAGCGAGAACAGCGGGACGTAGAACGAAGGGGTCATGGTGATGTAGAAGAACGGAATTGGGAACGCCAATTTTGCAGCGACGGTCATACTTGCTGACGTGTGAATTACGGAAAGTCCCGTCATAAATGCCGCGAGTTGTCGCCTAGAAAGCGCGAACGTTTCAACCATATACGTTCCTTGCACAAGAAATGTGTATGCCGTGACTGCCGAAAGCAATAACAAGCGCACCCAGAAGCCGTAGTTGGCATTCCATCCGCCAGCGGGGTCTTGCAGGGGTAGACACTCTTGGAGGAATACAAGAATCACCATGGGCAGTGGTGTTCCGATGCACACCAGAAGAGCGTGGAGTAGCGACGTTGTCCGCGTATATTCGTCCAGAGCTAACGCTCGCTCAATCGAGTATTTTCCGCCGTGGTAGCTCACTTGCAGCGATGTCCAGAGCTGGACGATCCGTGTGAAACCAGAGCGAAGACATGCACAACGTGAAATTTTCGCGGGAGCGTCTTCATAGTTGAACCGCGTTGCTGAATCTACTGGAGACGCTGAACTCGACATGAATTTACGCAACGAATGGGTAGCCGTGTGGCTTAGTGAACTCACCCGCAACAAAGCACTATTCCTGCCAATGCTCACACACTGATTGAAATAGGCAGCTGAGATTGAGCGAGGTTTCTCCTCCCACGTGTGGATGTCAATACTAAGCACACGTAGTAACTGCTCTAGCTTCTCCCGGGGCTTAGTTTAATTCTTCATCCAGGCAAACTTTAAAGTGAAGTCCACGCCTGCCAACATGCAAAATATGTCAACAATTGAAGTATCCAAAATCACTTTGACGACAGACTTACCGAAGTGAACCACTCGGAATGCCAGGATGATCAGCATCCACATCATCACCTTGCATTGAATGAGGGCCACCTGAGTCTCCAGCACGAAAGCGAGGTGGTAGAAAGCCTGCATGCCGTATTTCTCGTAAATCATCACGGCTAGAAGCGCAAACGACACGAACTCTAGCGTCCCGAAGATGAACACGGACCTGACCGTATTCTCGACGTTGGAGGGCGTGACACCACTGAGCTCGGTATGATAGCGCGCACTCGGCAAATAGACCATCACCACTACAAAGTTCGCATAGAACAGGGCGATGCTTGTGTGCAAGTACGACGCGAGCACGAGGCACTCGGACGTGAACAGAGCTTCCAGACCCTCTCGGAGGATATTCGAGCGACGATATATCAACGAGTTCCGACGAGAGCGCCTTCTGTCTTCGGATCGCGGGTCTGTCGTTGGTAGTGATAGTGAAGAAATGGACTTGCGAGCCAGCGGAAAAGGCTGGATCATGGTTCGTCGCTGCCACCAGCACAACCTTGAGCACATTTGAGAGACTCGAGTGGAATTGTTGGAAGGAATCACGCGCAAAGCCGGTGATAGGTAGACGCTTGACGTGCTTCGTGAGCCCGAGCGAGCAGCTAATCTAGTCTGTCGAAGGGATTCCAAGCGCAGTAGAATCTGTTCATGTGCTGGGGGCAAAGTATGCGGCAGGCAGGAGCGTATCCGAATTCCATTAATATTTTGTTTGTCCATTTTCTCCGAGCTGCTGCATATTATGCAGAGTAGCGTCACCATGGAAATCTTGTCGCTGGGTATATCTGCGGCTCTGTGCGCTCGAGCCAAAGTGGTGCGGCTTCGCCGATGAAGCGCCGATAGCATCGATAGTGACTGCGACACATCAACAACTATGATGATAGCCGCGGTTACAGTCGAGCGCGAGCTTTGCATGCACGTCGCCAAGTAGACGGCGTGAAAGAAATCCACAGTCAAAATGACCGATTCCGGCAGCATATCCTCCTTTTGAACCAACGCGAGCGTGATGATGTACTTCATGACGACTTTCATGATGGGAAGCAGCAGAATGACGGGGAGCTCGTAGTGCGTGTTCATTGCTGCGACGAAGAGGACCTCATAGATGGGGTACACCACTGGCATTAGCATTTGGGCGCAAATGAATTGCGCGTGAATCTTTATTTCGTCCGACCGCTTGAACATACCCCCAACAGTTTTCCTTCCGACGATAGCGGTGAACCACACCATCAGCAGCACGAAGAAGACTGGAATTGTCGACAAAGCGAAAAAGGGGATAGGAAACCCCACTAGAGCTGCGATTCCCATCGAAACAAACGTGTAAGTCAGTGCTTGGCAGACAAAGAGTAACACCAAGTGCCGCAACGTGAAGAGAGCAACCCCGAGGATGTATCTCGCATGCACCGCCACCGAGACGCTCACGACACCAGCGAGAATCCCCACGCGCATCCAAAACCCGTAGTTCACTCTCCAGCCTGCGGTCGGGTCGTCGAGGGGTATCGATTCCTGGGAAACTACGAGGACAACCATCGGCACCAAAGTCCCAGACACGACCGTCAAAACACGCCACAACGAAGTCGTCCTCGTGTACTGCTCGAGAGCCAGCAACCGCTCGATCGAGCATTTGTGACCTCGGTAGCTCACTTGCAGCGACTGCCAGCGATGGAAGAGATTCGCAGCACCGGCACGAAGGCGGCGAATAATCAGCGGGGCGGATAACGGCTTGAGTAGCGGTTTGCTGGTCGACGGAACTACCATAGGAAGAATTGTGTCCGGCTCCGCACAATTCTTCCCGATCGCCATTATTCTTCGTTGCAAGCACTGTTACTATAGAATAATTATGCCAGCACTTCTTGAGTGAGATAGCTATTTCGGTGCGGGGCAAGAAGAGTTGAGTCAAGCACAAGATCAAGGCGGGCGTTGATCAGTTGGTAAGACATGCTCGGCAGTTCACCTAACACTACAAGGATTCCCTTTGGTGTTGCAGCATCGCTGTGATGGGCCAACAGGAGACCCAAACTCGGCCTAAGATTTGCTGCTGAGTGCCCTACGTAGATTGCTTTTTTTCGCGTCTTAAAGAGAGGATCTGATGTCTGTGCGATCTTACGCGGGCTGCTCGAGTACTTCGATATTTACCTGGGCTATTTGACCATCTTTGCTTCAATAATCAACATGTCGGGCAAAGGGCAAACTACGACAAAGTCGTGCCCCGAGACCCAAATCGCCCGTAGGTTCTTGGGAATCCCACGTTGGGATACAAACACTAGGTAGATTCAAAGCTGAAGTAAGCCAAATGCCGTACATAGGTGTCGTCGCGGAGGACTTTATGTATTCGAGTAGATTGCTATTTTTCTAGAATCGCCTCATACTACTAAATTGACAATCGCAGCCATTCGTGATACCTCGATCGAGATCTAAGCCTAGCAGACTGCCAGCGTGACACGAGAAACCACACTGGTATTCACGCAGGAATTGTCAACAACACGGTAACATGGTGTTGAAGGGGTTGTAGTCCACGTAAACGTGTAGATAGGAAGGAAATCTAAGATTTTCGGTGAGGAGCTTCTCACGAAACGACTGTCCTGAGTTTCTAACATTGGTCGGAGACCAGAATATTAGTTTACGGCCGACTGAACGACACAAATAGGCGCATTTGATGTGATCGTGGTTTGTTGCCAACAAACTACGACCTGAAGCGGTTGTGAATCTCACCGCATATTGGTAAAGATGGCGTCGGTGGCACGAGTGCTTCCAGCAAGCACTATCCACCCCCACGAACACGAGATCCGTGGTAGCAGACATGCTCGACTATCTCTTAGCCTTGTTCGTACATGGCAACAACTACAAGTTAGCTACTACGGCGGCAAATACTCCATCCATCGAGTATTTGCTCTTCGGGCGTATAGCAAGAAAACCTCGGCGTTACGGGTGCTACTTGTGGTGGTTGGAACCCCGCTACCTACGGCTCTTTTCGTTGTAGTAGAAGAATTAATCCCTCTACAAAATCCAGACGAAGGGTGGGCGAGAAACTATGGCTTCTGGATCCGAACAGCCATCTTGGTGTTCGTGGTAGGCCACACGAATTCAGGCCAAGCAAGGTATCTCGTCGACGCTGTTGAATTATCGGAGGGCCAGGTGGTGTTGCTTTGTGGGTGGACAACGATCATCTTCACAATATTCGCCGTTTTAGTTGCATCGCAACTCACCTTTCCAGTCCCATTCTTCGTGCTGACAATGGCGCCGATGTTCTTCATACTCCTAGCCGTCTCATTTTGCGTTATGGTTGGACGCCAGAAAGTCTACGAAATATGGGCACAGCTGGATCAACTGATTCGGTATTTCATCTTTGTAAGCGCGCAGGTTATGGTGGCTTTCGTCTATCCCCTATATGAAACTATGTTTCGAGCTGCACAAGGATCCCAGTATCAATTCCTCGTAATATTACTACTTCCGGTGATCAAGCTGGCAGTGAAAAACATGTTGCTCCGCTGTACGAAACACATGGAGGATATGGTCCCCGAGGCCATCATATTTACTGTTGATTTTTTCAATGCCATCTACATGGCAACTTGCATGCAAAATGCTACATCAAATGCTTCCGTTGTTGCCATGACTGTGCTCGATTTGTCGCAAACAACCGCCATGATGTACGGTCTTCATAGGCGCACTAGAACGTTGCAACTGAAGCTACATCGTTCTGTGGAGAACGCGTTGGCAAGCGATGATTTGTTGGTTATGCTTTGCACATTATGTCAAGACACCAGAAAATTCAAGAGGCAGGTTCGAGCTGGAATCCAGATCCGGTCGTGCTTTCCTCATGATTTAGATTCTGATGACCGATCTCTTCTGCAACATTTGAAGATTAATGCTACAAACTCGCGGAGGATTTCAACCGATCCGGCGATTTCGATTTCCAGAACTCATTCTATCACGCCAGCCGGACTTCATGCAGCAGCATCCGTTGACAGACGCGTATCGTCTCGAACAGAACTCATTCTATCACGCCAACCGGACTTCATGCAGCAGCACCCGGTGACAGACGTGTATCGTCTCGAGCAAGTTTGAGAATATCTCACCACCCGACTCACCCGACGATTCTGAGAGAAACGCTCGAGGCGCTCTTCACAATCGAGTGTATCCTTCTAACCGCGTACTTGGAGGCTGCGATCCCCTTGTTTTACTGCTGCTACATGTTGGTGCTGGTCCATTTTCCTAGTGCCCAGTACCACACCGAAATGGTTGGCATCACAACTGAAAACGTTGGGGATAGAGTGATTCCTCTGTTCCTGTTTGGGCTGCTGCAGCTCGCGTCGTTTTGCATCCTTATGCACATGATCAAGCGAAATTCCGGCATGCAGGCTGTCCACCACCTCGCATTTGTTTTGGACAACCACATGTCGCTCATTCAGGGCAAGTTAACGCTATGGATGGCAGTCACGGTTTGCTGTCGTGTCGTGCATTTCGGTACGTCCGCTGCAAATCGGCTTTATAGATGGCCAAAGCTAACTTGCTTGTTGCGTTGGATGCGCTCGACCACAGGCATGGACTTCACATTCAGGTTTGCTTGGATAAAATAGCCGTAGGTAATGAGAACGGTGCAATTACAATAACTGAAGAATAGGTCATACAAGTGTAAACAGTACAGTCGCCAGATTGTGCCGAAATCGGATATTGTTGTTTGACATTTTCTTAGAATGCATACTACACCTGAGCATCCAACAATTATTTTAACCCACAGCAAAACAATTGCTGTGGATTCCTCCATACTGTGCACATGGTAGTGCAAACGTTTGCTGCCATAATTCATGAAGATCTTCAACGCTATCATTTTGAAACAACGGATCGGTTGACAAGTATCGACGCGTGCTCATGGGGGACTCCAGAGCCTAGGAAACCCTAGTCGGATGAACTCAAAGGTAAAATCAACGCCTTCAGACAGCAAAGCATCGTTAGTACATATTCATTCCATACCAAATGCCCGAGTCAAGACTTACCGAAATGCTTTACACGAAAGCACAGCGTGATAACCATCCAGAGTATCAATTTGCACTGTACCATGGGCATTTGGGTATCGAGCACAAAGGCGAGCTGGTGCAGAGCCGACATTTCGCAATTGCGTCGAATGAAGGTGGTCAACACTGTTAACGTTGCGATCTGGAGGAGGCCAAAGACTAACAACGGGGTTACCGTCGAAAGTACATTCGTCTGTGTGATAGCAGCCATTTCCGTATGATACCAAGCGCTCGGGAAATGCACCATCACTAGCATATAGCTGGAATAGAAGAAAGGAATGAAAGCTTCCAAGTAGGCGGTGAGGATGATACACTCGGTTGTAAAAAGGGTCTCGAGAGCCTCTCGCAAGATTGTTGGATGCTTTGTGAGCATCAGTCGAGAGGACTTCCGCCGTTCAAAGGCCAGTAGCCTTTCCGATGCAGCACTGCGCACTTGAACTGCATCTCTAGAGGTGAAAGGTTGGATCGACCGAATAAAACAGCAACACCAAGTTGCGACGTTTGTTTTCACTGGTACCTCGCTGTACTCTGCAGTTGCCTGGATTGGAATTGCGTCGAGACTGTCGAGAACCGATTGGTTAACCTGAGATAGCTGAAAACGGAGGCTTGACAGCTTACGGATGCCGAGTCGTGACTGATTTTCGTAGTTCTCGCGGTTGCAACACAGTGCATGAAGCATGGTAAAGATGCTATTATCATTCACAGTCGCGCTTGGGGCGACAACCTCATCAAGTCGAGTTAATATGTTGTCGGTACGTCGCTTTAGCCCGTAAAACATGACAATGGTTTGCGCTAGATCGGTTATCGTGATGGTCACGACGCCTGCCATCGACGTTGCGCTCTGCATGCAGGTGGATACGTAGAGCGCGTTGAAAAAATCCACAGTGAAAATGACTTCTAGCGGGACCATATCCTCCCTCATCCTCGTATAGCGCAGCACGACATTCTTCGCAAGTAGCTTGATCAGAGGAAGTACCAAGATAACTGGCAGCTGGTAAGGGGTTCCCTCCGCAGCGCGAAACAAGAGTTCGTAAACGGGAAAAATCCCAACGGGGGAGGTCTCGGCACCGACCGATTTTATGAATTCAACTACTTGGTCACGGCTAGCGACAAGCTGGGAAACACCAGTGCGGCCTATTACCAATTGGAACGATACGATCAATATGGCGTAGAATGCCGGAATCGTTGTCAAAATGAAGAATGGAATGGGGAAGATCAGGTAAGCTGCTGCAGTCATTGTTGCAGCCAAAACGCCAATCGATACGCAGGTACTAACGAGTAAAACTTGCCGCGCCGTAACGTGAAACTCGAAAAAGTATGATCCTTGGATCATCAAGACGTTTACCACGACCCAGACAAGAACAATGACTCGGATCCACAACCCGTAATTGGCGCTCCAGTCGGCGCTTGGATCCTGGAGCGGGATGGCCTCCTGAGCGAAAACGAGCGCAACCATGGGCAGAGGCGTTCCTGCGCATACAAGGAAAACTCTCAACGCTGATGTGTTTTTGGCGTACTCCTCAAGGGCAAGGAACCGTTGAATGGAGTACTTGCCGCCATAATGGCTGACCTGCATCTGCTTCCACCTACGCACAACTTTTGTGGCGCATGACACCCAACAAATGTCACTCCGTGGTGGTGACGACATCGCGGGAAATAATTCATCGACTGTCGGCGCTACACTGGCCATTGCAAACCCGACCCTGTCACTTTCTGGCAGGCAAGATGGGGAACTAAAGCTGACACTCCCGAAATACGCTAAGCATTTTTGAAAACTGTTTGGATTAACCTGTTTATTCTTCTCTAGTTTACCATGAAGGTTTTCGTGAAAAATGTTTTTTCTCATCCAAGCATCCGACTTTCAATTGGTTTAGCATAGCTTTTCCTCTGGTGTGGCGTATTTTTTCGAGAATGTCCGTGATAATTGTTGCGATCGACCAAACACCTCAGTTGTCTCCAAGTGCTTAGAATTACTTGGGTCAGTTCATTAACGCTGCGCATTACCACTACTCTAACCTTGGGGGATCCAAAATCTTGGAAATCCTAAACGGATGAATTCGAACTTGAAGTCAACCCCTGCACGAATTAACGGTCGTTAGCAAAGGCACGTGTGGAATATCGCCTGCATTATGGAGAGACTAGACCTACCAAAATGGGTCACGCGGAAGCACAGCGTGATCACCATCCAAAGCATCATTTTGCACTGAACAAGTGATCTTTGGCTTTCCAGCACGAACGCGAGTTGGTAAAGTGCCTCTGTCCCGCAGTTGCGTTTGATTACGAGCGCCGACAAAACGAACGACGCAATCTGCAATAAACCGAATACGACGAGAGGAAAAACTGTTGACACAACATTTTCCTGCGTGACACCCTGCATTTCAACATGATACTTGACGTTCGGGAGGTGTACCATAAGAAGCATGTAGCTACTGTAAAACAAGGGCATAAAAGTCTCCAAGTAAGCTGTAACTACGATGCATTCCGTTGTAAAGATGGCTTGCAGGGATTCGAGGAGAATGGTGGAGTTCTTCGACGCTAGACTCTTAAAGGTAAGCGTCTTCTTGGATAACGTTAGTCGAGCTTTGTGTGGAATTGAAGGAGTCGGTTTGGCTTCATTCAGGACCTCCGGATAGATACTGGTGGCGTGATTTTGAGCGCCATTTGAGCGGAAATATGGTTGTGCTGGGGAAATGCTCTCTGTCGGGATGTTTGAACTACGAGGGCCTCTTGTTGCTGGATCGGGTTCAGGGACGATTTTATCTAGACTGTCGAGTAACTGTTTACTCAGTTCGGAGAGTTGGTGAGGGAGACACGACAGTTTGCGAATGCCTTGCAGACTTTGCCTCCGTAAAAATTCTGGATTTCGACACAATGTACACATCATTGGCAATATGCCGTCGCCGTCATTAGCCCCACCGACGGCCTCGCGAAGCCTCGACATAATAGTAGCCGTACGACGTTGCAATCCATAGAGCATGGTTATAGTCTGCACCAAGTCCGTAACTACAATGGCCGAGGTAGCGATGGCTGAGCTCGAACTCTGCATGCAAGTAGCCACGTATATTGCGTTGAAGAAGTCAGCGGTAAAAATGACTTCAACTGGTGCCATATCTTCAAGAGCCTTTGCAAAATGGAGCACAAGGTTCTTCAGCGCCACCTTTATCACTGGGAGAAGTAAGATAACTGGAAGCTGGTACTTCGTCCCTTTTGCAGCACTAAATAGCATTTCGTAGACCGGGAAAATGAACACTGTCGAGGTCTGAGCACAAACGAAATGCACGCATCGAACCACTTGGGTGTGGTGTGTCAACATTTGTCCGAAAGCGCGAGCACCCACAACTACTCGAAGCATGACGATCAGTAAGAAATAGAACGGGGGCGTCACAAACATGATGTAGAAAGGAATGGGGAAAACGAAGTAAGCCGACACCACCATCGAGATGAACACGACAAGGGCCGGCATGATCACATACAGTTGTAGTCTTTGGTAAAGGGAAACCACAAAGTCGTCGATAAGATACATCCCCTGGATCAATAGCGCGTGTGTCACGATGCCCACTAGCACTGCCGCTCGAATCCACATGCCGTAATTGGCACTCCAGCCCTCGCTGAGCTTCTGGAGAGGGACCAACTCCTGTCCAAAGATGAGAGAGACCATGGGGACTGGTGTCGCAAGGCAGACCAGCACAATCCGTGCGTACGACGCGTTTCTCGTGTACTCGTCGAAAGCTAGCACTCGATGAATTGAATACCTTCCACCATAATAGCTGAGCTGCATACGCTTCCACAACTGCAGGACTCCGGAGGCTGCATCTCGCCAGCACCGTTTACGCGGCTTCGCCCCCACTAAGTCACTCGATGTCGGTACTATTGCCGCCATTGTGAAAACCTTCAAATAAATGAGCCAAGATGCTATTCCTGCTTACTCGAAGTCCTTTTGGACGTTTGTTTTTAACTTTACTGGTAGTGTGAGGAAGTTTTGGCGGTGCAGATGAGGTTACACGGATATGTATTTTTCCGTTTTACGACTACCCAGGTGGACTCCAAAACTTAGGGAGACCCAGGCGAATAAACTCAAAGTTGAAATCAACACCTGGTACATTATAACGTAGAAAAACATCAGTGTGAAGTACAAGCAGACAACAACCAGAAAACTCACCAAAATGCTGTACACGAAAGCACAGTGTTATCAACATCCAGAGCACCATCTTGCATTGAACCAGTGCTTTTTGCTTTTCTAGGACGAATGCCAACTGGTAAAGCGCTCGCATACCGCAGTTGCACTTTATCACCGCGACTAAAACCGCGAACGAGACGATCTGGAGAATCCCGAACACAAGCAAGGGTACTATTGTGGTCACGACATTCTCACGGGTGATGCCCGTCATCTCTCTGTGATATTGGGCGCTCTGTAGTTTCACCATAACCATCATGTACGCGCAGTAGAATAGAGGCATGAACGCCTCAAGGTAAGCCGTAATGACAAGACATTCTGTAGTGAAGAGTGCCTCGAGAGACCGTAGGAGAATGGTTGGGCGCTGTGTTGTTAGTCGCGGGTTGGAACGCACCGCTTCAGGTGGCGGAAGCCTATCGGCTGATGCGGGTCGGGCTTGCGGAACAATTGGATGGATAGGCTTGATGTGCTTTCGAGTGCAAATAGCTCGAAAGCAACATACCTCGGGGTGCTTGTTTTGGTAAATCGCTGGCAGGGACGAGATTCGAGGTGATCCGTGCGACGGAACAAGTTGTTGGTCAGGCTCAATGAGGATGGTGTTCAGGCTTTCTAGTACTCGCGAATTCACCGACGATATCTGATGAGGTAGGCAGGAACGTCTGCGAACTCCGCGTAGTGCTTGCCTCTCTAAGCGGTCGGGATGTCGACATATCCAGCAAATCATCGATAACATATTATCATCGTCGGTGGCATTGCCGACCGTGTGGCGAAGTTTCGACAAGATCCGTGTAGTACGTCGGTGCAACCCGTAAAGCATGAAAATCGTCTGCGATAAATCGGTGATCGTGATGGCTACCACCGAGGCGGCCGAAGAGCTCTGCATCCAGGTGGCAACATAAACAGCGTTGAAATAGTCAGCCGTAAAAATCACTTCCACGGGGATCATGTCCTCCAAACTTTTGGCAAAGTGCAGCACAACATTTTTAATGGTAACTTTCAGGGCAGGGAGAAGTAAAATCACAACAATCTGGTAGTGCGTTCCTTCCGCGGCACGGAAAAATAATTCGTACACGGGGAAAATGATGATGGTTGACGCCTGGGCACAAACGAAGCGGATGCAGTGCATCGATTGCTTTCGGTGCTCTAGCATGTGCTGGATAGCGCTTGAACCCACCACCACTCGGAGCGAAACGATCAATACAAGGAAAAAAGCCGGCATCATCAGCAGCGCAAAGAACGGAATCGGGAACACCAAGTATTCGCTAATGGCCATCGAAATGGCAACCACAACGATCGGCACACAAACCAAGAGCATGAGCATTTGGTGGGCGGAGACGACGAGATCGTCGATCAGATACACGCCTTGTATCACGATCCCGTACGTCACAATACACACCACTATCGCAGCTCGTATCCACATGCCGTAGTTTGCACGCCACCCTTCGCTGAGATTTTGGAGCGGAACTGATTCTTGGCCAAAGACTAGAGCCATCATCGGCAAAGGGGTACAGACGCAAACGAGAATTACCCGTACTGGTGAAGTGCTGTTCATGTATTCCTCCAGAGCAAGCACGCGGTGGATGGAGTACTTGCCGCCGTAGTAGCTGACCTGCATGCGCCGCCACACCCGCGCAAGTCGGAATCCCAATGCCGCCCATCGATTTCTGAGTGATATCTGCAATGCTGAATCAGTCAAGTCGCGCCCCCGCTCTACCGAAGGCGCCACAGGGGCCATCTCAAGTCAGATGACAGTCAGATGGCAGCCAGATGAGAGCGAGAGATTCACAAGCCAGGCGCTAGAAATAATGCTTCGAGGCCATATTGAGCCGCCAACAATAGTTACTTATCTTCTCCACTTCTGTCGTTGCCGTTGCCAGCAACCGAGTGCCTAAGTTTGCGGTCCGACTATGCATTCGCTCTTGACAGACAGTGGCAATTGTTACGTCCACGCACCATCACTTTTACCTGATAGTTTCATCGACAAGAGTTCTCTGTGGCAGGCGGTGGGCGCGGTGTGCTACCCTGTTGCCAACTTAGCTATAAAACCCTGTTGTGAATTGGAACGCGAAGTCGACGCCTACAGCAATCGCAAACAAGCTCAGTACCAAACAAACTGGCCTACATTACGAACACGTACAGTTGCTATACGTACCAAAATGCACGATGCGAAAGCATAGCATGATAAGCACCCAAAACATGAATTTGCCCTGAATCAGCGCCATCTGCGTTTCCAGCACAAACGCGAGTTGGCAGATCATCTTCATTCCACAGTTGCGCTTGATGACTACAACCAACACCAAGAACGTCGTTATCTGCAGTAGACCGAAGATAAACACAGGGAGGATGGTTGCTACCACATTGTCCGGCGTGACTCCAGTCATCTCCGTGTGATACCGTGCGTTGGGAAGTCGTACCATCACCAGCATGTAGCTGCAGTAGAACAAGGGGATGATCGTCTCCAGATAAGCTGTGACGACAATACACTCGGTGGTGAAAAGAGCCTCAAGTGTTTCGCTCAGAATAGTGGGTCGCTGTGTGAGCGCGTGGGGGGTGAGTTTTCCTTTGTCTTCGGCGCACGTTTTCACTGCCCACGTTATTGGATAGATGGTCTCGCTGCGCTTTTGGACGAAGATGCTGCGGATTGTGCGTCTGCTGCTGCAGGTAGGAGGCTTTATACTGTTCACGTTTGGTGACGACGTGAGTTTGAGCAAACTTGGGGATCTGGGGAGCTCCGAGCTCGCCTTCCTTGGAATACGCTCCAGGCTAGCCAGAAAATCCCTGTTCGTTGCGTCTAATCCATGTGAAATGCACGAGCGTAAGCGAACTCGGGAGCGAGAGTGTTTCGGAAACGCACTGCGATCTCGACACAATGCGCAGAGCCCACTCAGTATGCTGTCCACGTCGGAATCACTGCCAAGAGTCCGGCGAAGCCTCGACAAAAGTGTAGCGGTGCGTTGATGAAGGCTGTAGAGCATAACTACCGTTTGAGATAGGTCGGTGACCGTGATGGCTAGGATGGCAGTCGTAGAAGACGCGCTCTGCATGCACGTTGCTACGTAAATGGCATTGAAAAAATCGACAGTAAAGATGACTGCTTCGGGCATCATATCCTCCAAGCTCGTCATACAACGCAGAACCAGATTTTTCAAAGCGACCTTGATAACCGGGAGGAAAAGAATGACTGGGAGCTGGTATATGGACCCTTTGGCAGCGCGAAACAAGGTTTCATAGGCCGGGTACGTGAAAACCATGACGTTCTGTGCCCCCACGAAGTAAATATACCGGAGAGTTTGATCCCGATTCGCCAGCATTTGGCGGAAAACGAGTGATCCCAGGACGATTCGATACGAGATGAGCAGCGCCACGTAAAACACCGGACAGAGCGTCAACACAAAAAACGGAACGGGGAAAACGAGGGCAGCGGAGATACCTATCGCCCCAGCAGTGAAGAGAAGAGATGTGATGGCCGATAGCAACAGCAACTGAATCGTAGAAATCGTGACCTCTTCGACGTGGTGTATCGCCTGCGTTGTCAGCGTGTGCGCCACTGTGAACGACAAAATCCCCGAGCGGATCCAGAAGCCGATATTTGCTGTACAGCCCTCTGCTGGGTTTTGCAGCGGTATCATCGCCTGGGCGCTCACAAACACCACCATTGGAAATGGCGTCCCAACACAAACGAGGAGCACTCGCGACAGCGCCGTGTTTCTGGTGTAGTCGCCCAGAGCAAACATTCGCTCGATGGAGTATTGGCCGCCATAGTAGCTGACTTGGAGCTGCTTCCACGCCTGAACGACGCTCGATAGCCAGCGTGACAGCGAAGCTCGACGCATGGACGTAGATGACCGCTATGTCGCGGCGCCTAGCACGAGTTCCATCGCATGTGAGATGACGTGCAAGAATACACAAACTATTTTTCGCCAACGTACTGGTGTCGGTGGTTCGGATAAGCTTGGAGGACTGCAACAGGGCGTTTATACGATTGGCACACGGATTTGCTGTCATGCTAGGTAAATTGCTGCGAATACTCTTTGAAGAACCTGAGATAGGCCAGGAAAGTCTCCCATTCTGGGTGTCCAACTGCGCTGCCCTTGGCTGGCAGCCCCAAAATCGCTCGCACCTGCGCGAACGACTTCCCATCGAGGTACCATCCTTTGAAGGTCAGCCTCTGCTTGATTTCCGCGACTCGCGCCGCGTTGGCAGCTTTCACCTCCATCTCCTGCACGTACTTCAGGTAGTTCTGGAATGCCGCCCAATTGACGTGGCTGACTGCCTCGCCCGTTGCTGGGAGCCCCAGGAAGGAGCGCACCTGCTCGAGCGTCTTGCCACCTTGGAACCAGTCTCGAAAATTCAGCTTCATGTCGATCGCCTCCATTTCCGCCCTCATCTTGGCCAGCATCGCGGGGTCGATCACTCGCTCTTCGGAGTCACCGTCGCCCGCTGAGGTTCTCAGTACTCGTTTATGATGATAGATCGACAGTTCACTTGGCGAAACAAACGCGAATGGCAGCGTTTTCAGGGTCTGGTCCTGCTCGGAGTCCGTGTGCGCGCAGCACCTCGCGAGCAAGGAGACCCCGGCCACGAAGACGAGGCGCCACTGCATGGATAATGTCAATGTGAGTTCTGCGGCGCGAAAGCAACACTGGACTGAATACTGGAGGAGCTGCGGGAAGCGACAAATCGCCCGATGTCCTGGCAGCTTACAGCCTTGAACAGCAAGCTCTGATCCGAATCCTTTCAGTCGACTAATCCTTCACCGAGCATGGAAAGCGCACGATTGAGCTGCGGGATCTGCAGCTGGGCGTCTGCATAAGCTCGGCATCGTGCTACATGTATTATACATGTATTATGGTTACTCAGCCCAGGCGTTGGCAGCCCTCGACTCGACTTGGTACAGATATTGGGGTACAGCACGAATAGGAAGAGCCTATCGATAGCACTTTACTTTTAAAAAAATAAAAAAATAGACAAGGAATGCAGGCACAAAGTTTGCTAACATTTTTATTCTGTTTCAAGGTCTCACTATGCTCGACTGCGGTTCTCCGTGTGCGCCACACCACACTTCCAAGTCGACCAGGTCCACACAATGCTGCTGCGACGATGCGCTCACATACGCGGCGTGCAGCGGGCCCCACGCTGCGTCTCCGCGTCTGCGCTGCCGCCCACAGCTCCTCCAGTGCCTCAAGTGTGCGCCGCCTTCTCGTCGTCGCCCCAGTC
>JAHWLF010000039.1:0-26920 GCA_024679295.1 Phytophthora parvispora
CACACACACTCCACAAAGAGCCACGACACAAGGAGAAGCAACTGGAGTGAAACATGACGGACGAGGAGCTGCTGAACGCGGTGTTCCGCTTCAAGCACAAGGCCCCCAGCGTCGCGCAGGACGAGGCAACGTGCCAGGCTTTGGCCAAGCGCTTCGCCGAGTTCGTGGCGGGTCTGGAGGGCGTAGAGGTGGGCGACCACCTGTGCGGCCGCAAAGACCCCCTGGTGGACGACCGAGTCGTCCCCGTGGGCAGCTTCGCGTCCCATGAAGTGGAGATCTTGCGAGGTGTTTGTCATAGCATGGTGGCGCCGTCCACGGGGAGACACAAGAGAGGGGACGTGTGGTTCGAGCCATGGCTGCCGATGTACGGCTGCGCGATCCAGCGGACGGTGTTGAGCGCGGCGGTGGTGAGGCTGGAGGTGCTGTTCGTCGACGGCTGGGAGCGCACGCTGCACTTTTTGTCGACTGGGGAGTGCGTCCACAGCTCGGTGCCGACGTCTCACCGCGTCTTGCACTGCGTGGACCTGAAGACGACGCTGACCGCGGAATTTCGGAGAGTTTTTACGTCCAAGTTGCGCGAAGCGCAGCAGTGTGAGGGACCCAAACGCAGTGCGGCGACGAATGAGTTGGGTCACCAGAAGACCCCGCAGTTCATTGCTGCAGTTGTTCGTCGAGCGGCTGCTTCGATCGCAGGACCCGCTGAATGGAGCCCTTCTCTTCCGAAGGGGGGTACGACTGACGTGGGCCAGCACACAGGAGGGCAACCCAGAGACACGTGCTGGCCTCTTGTTCAGGCCGCCATCGCTCAAAACCTCTGCTGTGGCCAAGGACTCTATCGGAAGGTGACGCTGAGGTTCCAGCTGAGTTTGCTGCAATCAGCACTGCGCGATGCTGAGCGTGTGTTTCGGTGTGGTGCTGTTGACGTGAAGAAAGGATGCGACGCTGTGGACGATTTGTTCTTTATGCTGCAAGCGGTTGTCAAGCGCGCCGTCGAGCTTGTGCAATGCGGATACGACGTTGAAGCTGTTCAGGATCAGTGCGCTGCTCTGAAGTCCAGGATTGATGAGCTCGTGGACAAATTGAACTGCCAGACTGCGGTACGCTACCGTCTACCAGAATGCAGGGTCTTGCTCCAACTACATGAAGTGAGCTGTGATGTGGAGATAGTTCCACCAGAGGTATACACAGATGCCAAAGGCGACGAAAGTTGTGAGAACCGTCGACTTCGGGCTGTGGGAAATCTGGAGGGATGTCGCTTTATCAATACCAGCGCATGTTCGCTGGAGGAGCTGCTTGAATGGGTAAAAGCTTGCACCGCAGCAAAAACTCAGAAGCACAACCTCATCTTGCAGACTGTCGAAAGTTTTATGTTTGAAAGTTCTGCTCGGCTGAACTCAACGTTTCCTTCAATTATTGAAAAAGGAGACGACGGAGAACGCGGAATTGAGCTAATGCAAGCGCTGATCACAGAATATTTAAGCGCTGCGGAAAAATGGCGCCAGCTTTCTCGAAAGACGTCCATTTTGGCCGTGGAACAGCGTAGTCGCGAAATGCTAGTGATTTGGATTTCTTTTTGCCTCGTTCACCGAAGGTGTCTTGCCGAAGTGCCACTTTGTAGAGAGTACAATATCGCGCTCAGCTGGAAGGACTTGAAGACGGCGGTTCTAAGAGATCAAGCTGCCATTTATGCTCTTCAGAGCGTTACCCAGTACATCCGCGATTGGAATACTAAAACTCTCGGCCCCCCACTGTTTCATCTGACAGATTAAACCGCAACTTTTGATTTCGCTCGAGCGTACGGATTAAGCAGCACGAGTATGAACGCTTTGTACGATCGTGACGTTGCGTGCTGGGAAGCGCACATGAAGCGTAAGTGGCAGCAAATTGAGCAAAAGCAGCAAGAGGCTGTTCGACTCCGGGAAGAAATTCGTTCTCAAGAGCAACTTTGGCGTTTAACGCAAAGTGAGCTCCAAGATGAAGAAGAACGCCTACGTCGGGAATACCCGAATACTTATAACTACGGGAGCCGCCTTCGACGACAACTGAGGGGCAAAGTCCGTCAGATCTGTGCGGGAATTGAGCGGACAAAGTCAGCGCTAAGCAAAGCACTCGCTGTTCCGTCGTACCCGGTCAGGCCCCTCCCGCCATCCAAGGGCGACGCCCTTCAGGTAATTTTTATGCTGAGGATGCCACGACGTCTCGAAATTCTGGGCAATTTGTGTCTGACAGCACAGCGAGTTCTTGCTCCTAGTGAGATTACATCCGACATGGCAGCAAGGTCTCGAGACAAATCCACCACGTGGGCTGCCTTTTACTCCGAGCGCGCGCCGTCCCGCGCATTTGCTGACTCATCTACAGCATTTACAGTTCGGCCAAGCTCTTTCAGCCTCCCTAGATCTCACGGGCCAACAAGTGTGGACGAGTTCGTCTGCTTCTCTCAGTACTCGGAGAAGTGTATTTGGGATCCCACGTTAATGGGCACCACTATAACGTGGAAGGACTCAGCTGGAGTGTCTGTGAATCCTTTCAATGCTTCATGTACAGACATCATCGATAGTTTCACTGAAAAGTTACCTGCTGCATTTCAGGATTTTCAGTGGATGAATGCTTGGCCCGGTGAAGACGATACGCGAGGAAACATGGCATACGCAAATTTGTACCAGAAGCCGGAAGAGTTCGAAAAGGCCTCATTCATTGCGGTCGGATCTTTACGTGCATTTCCGCACCAGCAATTCCGAAAGTTGCTATGCGCCTTGCTTGATGACACGCTGCCATGGTCAAATCCGTTTGTCGGGACCATTGTACGACAGTCACTATACCAAATTGGAGATCTTACGGATGAGGCTGAGCCGCAACTACTCTGGAAGACAGATATGCTTCAAAGCGAGCACGGATTGGAAACGTTTTGTACGGCTCTCAAAAGCGTCGCCGACAAATTGGAGCAGACGCCACGCAGCTTTGAGTGCGTGCCACTTTTGAGTGAGCTAGCGGGGTATGCAAATCAGTTCGCAGTTGGCGCGCCACCAATTGTGAAGACGTTTGCGAGAATGGCAAGATGCTGGGCAGAGAATGAGCGAAACGCACGACAGGAGGACGCCGTGGATAGCTCATCGCGTCGTGTTGCCGAAGCTCGTCAGAAGGAATGCGTGCTGTATGGCTATGCTTTATTAGCATACACGCTGGGGACGTGGGACAGTGAAATTGCACAGGACGCTTGCGAGCTGCTTGTGTTGTTCCGCAATTCACATTTTTGCGCTAGCGTGAACTTGCCGTCGACCGTTGAGATGCGCCTGGTAGAGAGAGATATTGAGGAGATGATGTCTTGTCGAATAGCAGATGTAATAGCTTTTGTAAGGACGCATGACGTTGACACAGTGCTTACGGGTCTGGTACGTTTGGTGAGTGAAACGTCTCCGTCCAACTTGACTTGGAGCGAACTCGGCACTGTATCACGGGACTGTGTGCACTTTGGGAGTTGCTTTGAAGCCGTGGATCCGGAGACGCATACGCATTACGCCATTAATCTGTTCACGGGAAGCGTTCTGACGGACGGTTATACCCCTGGAGGCCTCCCAACAGCTATCCGAGAACACCCGAGGTTCAACATGCTGTTCAATTGCTGTAACTTTGAGGTCTTCTTCCGGAACGGAGTGATGCGAACGGAGCGCAAACATTACGGCCGCTTGTATGATTTTGCATTACACCCAGATGGAGATCTGTTCGTTCAGGAGCTCAACCCAGACGCATCCGGGACGATCAACAATACACTCCAATTGTGTTCTAAAAGCTGGATAGAAAAGTTTAGCCGGAATTTCCCATTGCGACTGCAAGAATTGTATTCGCACTGGCACTGGACGAAGCAAAAGTGCATCCTTCTTAGGCCGAAGGCAGCTAAGGACAGGGAGGTGTTTTTCGTTGCAAAATGTGATGGAGATGGTCGTATAAAATGCTACAAGGTGCCGTTGAGTGAGAAGAAGTGTTCACACCCAGAGATATTAAGTCATCTGCCACGATACGACCAATTTGTCCAGAAGGGAGATCATCGGCTTCTCTCGGTCTTGAATGTGCTCGAAAAATTCGAGTACAATCAATTCCTACACCCTTTGAAATCCCCAGAAGGCGTTGTGAAGATTGAGATGCCACGGTACCAATTGACATTTTTACTTAACGAGAAGTTGCAGTTCGAGTCGGTTGAGAACAAGGGATATATGTTGGCGACAATTCAGCAGTTTGATGATTTTTTGCCTCGGTTTAACCGCTACCTCGTGCTAGAACTGCAAGATAAATTGGACACATCACGGCCAGAAATGCGTCTAGTTCTTCCTGCTGGCAAGGTGGTAGAATTGCCTGATGGAATGGTTGACATCGAAATCCCCACCCAGCCTGACAGCAGCATCGACGTCGCATGTTTTGATGAACACCGTCGATTGAAGGTGTTTGAGACGGAAACAATCGGCGCGAGATTACAATTAGCCGCGATTTGTGCTTGCGGTGGGACGAATATGCGATCAAAGCGTTTACTTATGACGGGATCCGAGATGGCGTTGCAGATGCTACGAGCTTGCCGGTCCAGTAGACCCTATTCTGCATTCGAACGGGACACCTTGCTTTCGATATGCAGGCTGAGCTACCGCGAGCCAACAGTGAAAATTCTAGCTATAGCCTTGCTGGCCGATGCGGACCGACTAGCGTTCCTATTCGGACAGACCCATCTGATGGACTCTGGGATGCAGGGCGCCGACGAGAAATCGGAGTACACAGATATGTGTACGGAGAGAATTCAACGGAATCCTTTGCGCTGTCAGTTCCGAAGCGACGAGGAGAGACTCATCTTCGGGCGCATGCAGCACTCTCCAGTATGTGTGTCTGCACGAGATGTGGTGTCTTTAGACTGCCCTCCTGTTGAAAACGACTACGTAAAGCGCACAGAGATGCAGCTGAGTTCGTTTGTCAGGGATTCCAACACGGTACAGGCAAAAGCTCCTGCGTTACCATTGGATAGCAGTACTGACAGCGCAACGGGCAAAAGTATGTTGGACGAATTGCAACTGAGCTGGGAATGTCATCACTCTCAAGCCCAACTTAAGCTTCAAGCTCCACCACATGAACTCACCAAGACATTTACGGCTCTGCTAGCTGAAGTCTCATCCCAAAGATGCAACATGGAGCAGTATCTGTGGGATTGTTTCACAAAAGCTACCAGCAGCAAGCGTGACCGTCTTCTAACGCTTGTCAATTTCGTTCCTAGACTAACAATGAGCGATGTCATGCGCTCTGCTTTTGATGATGAAGCTCTTCATACCCTGGTTCCAACCTTGAGTTCAAGTGCGAGGGATGAGTACAAAAACTACATCTACCGGTTCATGGAGCTTTGCGTGCTGGAAGACAAGATGGATAGAATCGTTCACGCAGTGAAGCGCAGCGTTGATCTATCAGATTTGCAGCTCGTTAAGGAGTTGATCAACATACGCAGGTGGAACTCGGCAGACTTTCCGTACTGGCTAGCGTTCGAGGTGGAAGGAAGACTGCAGATCCGACACGAGCAGTTTGTGATTGCACACCACCTTATTATCCAGCCTGGCACTGTTTGCCAGCTGAATATGGGCTGTGGTAAAACGCGGGTGATCCTCCCGATGCTGTTTTTGCACTTCACACGAAGCAACTGCGCGCGAGTTGTCCGTGCGCATTTTCTGAGCCCCTTATTAAGCGAAGCACGCCAGTTCCTGCATCGCTTCTTGTCGGCATCCAATGCGCGTCTTAGCATTTTCGAACAACCTTTTCATCGACAAATTGACCTGGATGTCCATAAGATTGAGTTGATCCGAGATACCCTCCAAGAGCTAGCTGCTTTTGGCGGAATTCAAATTGTAGCTCCAGAGCATCGGATGTCACTGGAGCTCAAGCGGCTAGAACTTCACTGTGACGACCCCATTGCCGATGTACTGGATGAAATTCTGGACAATGATCAATACGTGAATGTACTCGATGAGTGCGACGCGCTGTTGCACCACAAGTATCATGTGGTGTATGCGGTGGGTGACCCTGCTGACCTATGTTCCGGGATTGAGCGCTGGCAGGCTACAGAAGCTCTGCTGCGAATTGTGACCAACAAAGCCTCCGAGTCCAGAGTCCGTAACCTGCTAGTCGCTTCCTATGTCTCGAGTGCGGCACCCGACTACGCATCGCGCCTGGGAGCATTTGACGGCACCCGACTTAATGCCGTTACGAGCAGCACCGAAGTTTTGCGACAGCGATTAAAGAAGGCGATGGTGTTGGACCTGATCGATAACGCTCCTTTCGAGTTCATGTGGTTAAATACCTCCGGCTGTGGAATTGTAAAAAAATCTCTAGTTCGGGCTATCAGTGATTCCAGTATGAGCCTTGAGGAGGCCCTTGGTGACCAAATGCAGAAGTTTGCTCCGTACAAATCTCAGCTATTAGCGCTCAGAGGCCTAATTGCGTTTGGAGTGCTGGAACATTGCTTAGAGAAGCGTTATCGGGTCGATTTCGGACTGCCTCTCCCAGGATCTCGGCCAAAGAAAATCGCGATTCCCTACCGAGCGGCGGATGTTCCGTCCGAGCGATCGGAATTCAGCCACCCCGACGTCTGTATCGCTCTCACTCTTCTTGGATACTACCACAATGGCCTCACCGACGAGGAAGTTGGAAACACGTTTCGGATGCTGCTACGGCTGGATATTTCAGAGCAGCAGCAGAAGTACAACCAGTGGTATGCAAGCGTCGAGGCTGGCTTGAGCGTGGAAGTCCAAAAGACTCTGTGTGATGTGCGTCATGTCAGCCTTAATGATACCAGACAGTTCATGATACTCTCCAAAACCTACAAGTTTAGCATGGAGGCGATCAATTTTTACCTGAACACGTGCGTATTCCCGAAGGATACCCAACAATACCCTCAGCGATTGTCGCGAACGGCGTGGAATCTTGCGGCTGGACACCACAACATTGGTTTTTCGGGCACAAATGACAACCACCGCTTGCTACCTCTTTCAGTGACGCAGAGAGAGCCAAACGATCCTTCGCTACTGGGAACTAACGGAAAAATGATCGACAAGATTTTGCAGGTCACGCGTGGTTACGAAGTAATACGCCCCGATCCAGAACGCTTGCATATTCCGTGGCAAAGCATTCTTCTTTA
Source organism: Phytophthora parvispora (assembly GCA_024679295.1). Classification (NCBI taxonomy): domain Eukaryota; phylum Oomycota; class Peronosporomycetes; order Peronosporales; family Peronosporaceae; genus Phytophthora; species Phytophthora parvispora. The sequence continues at coordinate 7,157 of JAHWLF010000039.1, forward strand.
CGCCGTGGATAAAGGTGTTCAAGCTTTAATTGATACGGGTGCGCTGCTTGCTGGAGTAGCAAACCACGATGCAGCGGAATTTCTCCTGCAACAAACGGACTTCGAGTTCGCAGGCGTGACGTATTACGATAGTCGTGATGACTGCTGGATGGTCACGGAGAAGGCTCGGCGCCTCGCGATTCCGCTAAAGAGCGCTTCGATGCAGGAGAGGGAGACATTCGTGATTTTCGACGAGGCGAGATCGAGAGGGTCTGACATGAAGTTGCCACACAAAGCGTCCGCCTTGCTGACACTTGGCCCCAAGCTTACGAAGGACAAATTGATGCAAGGTGCTGGAAGAATGCGCCAGCTGGGATGCAACCAGACGCTGTGGATCGCGAGCTTCAACGAGGTTGCTCAAAGCGTTATGCAAACTAGCACGAAAAGTGAAGTCTTGTGTTTGACTGCGATCGATGTGCTGAACTGGGCCATTGACAACACAAAAAATGAATCTGTGCGCGGTTTGTTGGAGTGGGCAAGCAACGGCATCCACTATCGGAAAACCCAGAGGCACCGACACGCTGAGTTGGTAGATGAAGATTGGTCTCTGGAGACATTGTACCAGGACAAACTTCACGTGGATACAATCGCTCGAATTATCCAGTCGAAGGCTGATTTCATGCTTGAAGGGGACCTGGATGATGACCTTGTTGCTCAAATCTGCAGCAGGGGTTGTGCATACGGACTCAGTGATGAAGTGTGCGTAACATCGCACACGGACGAATGCGAGCGCGAGCTGCAAGTTGAAGAAGAGGTGCAGCATGAACGAGAACTAGAGGTAGCGCAGTACTCGCCCAGTCGAGAGCAGCCATGGAATTACGCCGCAGGAACTCTGCAACCTCACAATCCATTTTGCTGTGGATCGAGTACTCCATTCGTGGGTGGTCAGAGCTCGACCCGTAGAAGATGAACGACGACGAGTTGATGAACGCAGTCTTCCGCTTCAAGCACATAGCGCCCAGTGATCGCCAAGATGAAGCGCTTTGCATCGCGTTGACCAAGTGCTTTGCTGGGCTTGTAGCCAACTTGGAGGTGACGGAAGTTGAGGGATTTAAGTGCGACCGAGTGGAGCCTCTTGCGGATGACCGAGTTATTCCGGCCTCCGCTTTTGCTGCGCACGAGGTTGAAGTGCTGCGATGCGTGGCCCAGCGCCTCGCAGCTTCGGGAGGTAGCCACGCACGAGGTGACGTGTGGTACGATCCGTGGCTGCCCAAGTACGGGTGCGTCATACAGCGCACCAAGCTCAATGCGACTGTGATCAAGATCGACGTAGTTTTCGTCGACGGCTGGGGACACACTCTACACTTTCTGCCGACTGGTGAGTGCGTGCATTGTGCTGTTCCTACAACGCACCACATCCTGCACTGCGCCGACTTGGACGTGGATGTTGAAGCGAAGTTTTCTTCTACGTTCACATCCGAGCTATCGAAGGCCCAGGCAAGCACAGGGCCCGTGCGAAGTGCTGCATTTAACGAGTTGGGTCATCAGAAGACGCCGCAGTTTATCGCTGCCGTGGCAAGACGCGCTGTTCAAGCATTAGTACAAGGGAACCCCAGCTTTGGTGTCGTTAGCTGCGCTGCTAGAGGAGGCACAACCGATGTCGGGCTACACACTGGGGGGAGAGCGCGTGATACCTGCTGGCCGATCGTCCAAGCCGTCATCGCTCACAACCTCTGCTGTGGGCCAGGACTGTTTCGGAAAACCATGGTCGCTATCAAGTTAGTTTTGCTACAATTGGCAGTGGCCAAGGCCGAGGATGTCTTCGATCAAGACAGCATCAAGCTGGAAGATGGCTGCGAACATGTGGATGATCTGTTCTATATGCTTCAAGTGGTTGCCCAAAACATTGTCGAGCTCTTGGAATGCGGGTACGAGGTAGCAGAACTCAAGAATCAATGCGCTGCTATACGCTCCACCATTGATGTTTTTGTCGGTGCGTTGAACCACCAGACAGCAGCACGGTATGTTTTCCGTGAAGAGGTGCTGCTGCAACTCAACAAGCTGTGCTGTGGAATGAAAATGGTGTCACCAAAACGAATCAAGGATGGCCGAACCAGTGAAAGCAACGAGGAGCGCCATCAACGAGCCTGGGCGAATTTAGAAGGGTGCTCCTACTTGGATGGGGCGTCTTGCTCATTAGCCCGACTGCTGCAATGGCGTGAATCGAACGAGTTTCCGACCTCCTACAAGGCCATATTGGTACTCCGGACAATGGAAGCATTCATGTTTGAGAGAGCTCTGCAGCTGAATAACGAAGTCGTCCACAGCGCGATTAGTTTGGAGCGCATGGAGACACTTGTAACTCAGTATCTGCAGGTGGTGAAGCAATGGCGCCAACTTCCACGGATGACGTCTGTCTTAGATGTAGAGCAGCGCAGTCGCGAAATGCTGGTGCTGTGGACTGCGTTTTGCCTCGTTCACCGGAGATGCGTCGCCGAAGTACCTCTGTGCGCCGAGTACAACATCGCGCTGGACTGGAAGGACCTCAAGATTTCCCTTTTGAGTGATCGAGCTGCTATCAGCGCGCTTCAGCAGGTTGCAAAGTACATTCGTACCTGGAACATGAACACGGGAGGGCAGCCGCTTTTCCATTTGAGCAACCAGGCACCAACTTTTTTGTTTGGACAGAGGTTTGGTCTGGGTAACACCGACATGGATGACGCCTACAACCGAGACGTGGCGATTTGGGATCAGCATGTGCAAACCAAGTGGAGAGTGATTGAACAGAAAAAACGAGAGGCAAATGAGCTCCGAGCCGAAATTTCTCGTCAAAAACGAAACCTGAACTTCAAAGAGAGCCAACTTGCAGAAAAAGAGGGGCGATTGTACCGTGAATCCTTGCTGAGTAGGTATCACTGGTCCTATAGGGACAGCCCGCTCAAAACCCAGTTGAGCTTGGAGATCCAGCAGATCCGCTCTACCATCCAGCAAAAGGAGTCAACACTCAACAGAACCCTCGCTGTTCCACCATATTTGATTCGGCCAATTCCCCCAACAAAGCCCGACGCGATTCAAGTGATTTTCATGATGATGATGCCGCGCGACGTCGAAATTTTGGGTAGTATGTGTTTAACTGCGCAGCGAGCGCTCGCCCCAGCCGCACCTACGTCTGAAATGACCGCTTTACCGCCGTTGAGCCCCACGACCTGGCAGCAGTTTTACACGCACTACGCGCCATCGCAAGCTTTCCAGGGAACTAGCAGAATGTTCACTCCAAGCCCCGCTCCCTACGCACTTCCTAGAACTCGGGGACCGCAAACGGTGGATGATCTGTACAGCGTTTCCCAGTACCGATCGGAATGCGTTTGGAATCCAACCTTACGTGGGACGGCTCTGACTTGGATAGACACATTTGGCATGAAGGTCGACCCCTTTGGTGCTACGCAGTCTAGCGTGATCAATAGCTTCACCGAAAGTATGCCACAGCAATTTCAGAAGTTTCAGTGGATGAATTCTTGGCCTGCTGAGCAAGAAACACGAGGAAATTTGGTGTACGCGAACTTACACCAGCAACCTGACGATTTTGAGAAAGTGTCCTTCATTGCTCTCGGGTCATTGCGAGCTTTCCCAAACCAGCAGTTCCGGAAGCTGCAGTGGGCTCTGCGTGATGATGTTCTGCCGTGGTCAAACCCTTGCGTCGAAATGATCGTTCGGCAATCACTTTACCAAGTCGGAGTTCTCACTGATGACGACATCCCACAGTTCCTCTGGAAGATGGACATGCATGGTGACAACGGGCTAGAAACATTTTGCGCTACTCTTTGGAGCATTGCTTACAAACTCGAGCAGACCCCACGAAACTTCGAGTTCATCCCGCTATTAAGCGAACTTGCGGGTTTCGCCGTGCAGTTTTCGGACGAAGCGCGTGAAATTGTGAAGATGTTTGCCAGGATGGCGAGGCGTTGGGCTGAGGACGCGCGCTTAGAGTGCAAAGAGGAATCGGCACCTCTCCTGGTTGCTGTGATACGCCGTAAGGAGTGCGTGTTGTATGGTTTTGCATTGTTAGCCTACTCGTTGGGGCCATGGGACAACGGCGCAGCTCAGGAAGTTTGCGAGTTGGTCGTGTTGTTCCGCACTTCGTTCCTCTGTGCCAGCATTAACCAGAGGGCTACGGACCAAATGCTGTGTACTGAAAGCAAGATTGCTGAAATGATGTCGCGTCGGATTGCCGAGCTCGTTGGCTACGTAAAGGACAGGGGAACGAATATGGTTCTCACCGGCCTAGTGCGTTTGGTTAGTGCTACAGCACCAAAACAATTGAGATGGAAGCTATTCTATGAGCTCTCGACGAACGGCGGGCAGTTTGGGAGCTGCTTCGAGGCTGTCGACAAGTCGAAAGATGTGCACTATTCAATCAACTTGTTCACGGGCACAGTTCTGACGGATGGCTACGCTCCTGGTGGTCTCCCGTCCGAAATTCGCAATCACAAACGCTTCCTATCGCTGTTCGGACGCTGCAACTTTGAAGTCTTCTCCGTTCGTGGGGTTCTCCGAACTGAGCGGAAGTATTGCGATCGTCTGTACGACTTTGCTTTAGAAGAAGGTGGAGACCTTCTTGTTCAAGAGCTCACCACAAATGCTTCAGGTGTGATCAGTAGGACTGTTCAGCTATGTTCTGCCAGTTGGAAGAAAGCGCTAGGCAATCTGTTTCCAGCTCAACTGAAGAAGCTGTATTCTCACTGGTACTGGGTGGAGGGGAAATGCGTTCTCTTTCGATCGAAACTGGCCAAGTGTCATGGGGCATTTTTCATCGCTACATTCAAAGCCGATGGTTCTTTGACTTGCTACAAAGTTCCCTTCAGTGATACAAAGCGTCCTTACGAAGTACTTCTGAGCCACGTCCATTACTATGACCGCTTTGTTCGAAGGGAGGAGTCACTGCTCAATGTCTTCAAGGTGCTGACAAAGTTCGAGTGTGAGGAATTCCTCCATCCGCTAAAGTCTTCAAGTGGGGCCATAAACATTGAGCTACCACGATTCAAGCTGACATTTAGACTAAACGACAACGCGCAGTTTGAATCAGAAGAGCACAATGGGTACGCGTTGTCACCAAATCAGCAGTTCGATGACTTCCTGCCGCGCTTTAGTCGGTATCTGGTACTGGAGCTGAAAGACAGGTCCGACACATCTCGACCACAATTTCGTGTGCTGCTTCCTGTTGGCAATGTGGAGGAGTCGTCTGATGGCATGGTGACTATCAGTACGCCCAGTGCTGCGGGCAATCGTGTGGAAGTAGCGTGCTACGACATCCACAGACGCCTAAAAACGTTTGAAACTGAGACTATCAGCGCTAGACTGCAGTTGGCTGCTGTTTGTACGCGAGCTGGAACTAATATGCCTTGCAAACGCTTACAAATGACCGGGGCTGAGGCTGCGGTGGACTTATTGCGAGCGAGTCGGTCAAGTCGGCCATTTTCAAGGTTTGAACGAGAGACGTTGCTATCGATATACCAGTTGAGCTATCGCGAACCGGTCGTCAGGATTTTGGTCGTGACGCTGCTGCGAGAGGCCGACGGTCTCGCATTCCTCTTTGGGCAGTCTCAAACGCTAGACACGGCTATGGCTGGTTCGGACGAGAAGACCGAGTATGAGAACATGTGCGCCAAGCAGTTGCAGCGCAATCCCTTGCGTTCCCAATTTTGCAGTAGCGAGGAGAAGGCAATTCTAGGGCATGTGGAGCACTTATCAGTGTCTCGCTCAACTAAGGAAACTGTGTCGTGTGGCCCTCCTCCTGTTGCTGAAGATTTCGTGAAGACTATTGAAACAGAGCTTACTTTATTCCTCCGCATTAAGGCTGGTAGAACCAAGGACATCCCGTTGCTACCGCTGGACAGCAGCGCTGGTAACGCTATGGGGAAAGCCATATTGGACGAGCTACAAGTAAGCTGGGACAGTTTCCACTCGCAAGCTCAGGTCGAGCTGAAGGCCACACCAGCAATGCTACTCGACTCCTTCACGATGCTCCTGCGTGATGTTTCATCCCGCCGAGTGGAGATGGAAGCGTATCTCTGGGGGGTGTTCGCAACCGCTACAAGCAGTACGAGGGATCAACTTCTAGCCATGATCAACTTCGTACCGGTGCTTACAGTGAGTGACATTGCCCGCAGCGCTTTTGACGACGCAACGCTACACACAATAGCGCCGAAGTTAAGTGAGAAATCGCGAGAATTTTTCAAGCAAGGGGTACTTCGGTATATGGAGATTTGCGTTCTGGAAGACAAGATGGAGCGACTGATCTGGAAAGCAAAGCGTAGTGGGGAGTTGTCGGACGCTCAGTTGGTTGATGAACTATTGAATGTTCGTGAGTGGGACTCGAGTAAATACCCGTATTGGTTGGCGTTTGAGGTGGAAGGGAGACTTCAGATCCGCCACGAGCAGTTTGTGATCGCTCGGCATCTCATTGAACACCCTGGAACTGTCTGCCAGCTGAACATGGGCCGCGGGAAGACTCGCGTTATTCTGCCGATGCTGTTTATACATTTCACACGAAGTCGCTGCCCTCGAGTCGTTCGTGCGCATTTTCTGAGCCCGTTGCTCAGCGAGGCACGACAGTTCATGCATCGATACCTGTCGGCGTCTAGTGCTCGCTTAGCGGTCTTTGAACAACCATTTCATCGGCAGATTGAGCTGAACACGCGCAGGCTGGAGTTTATGTGGGATGTTCTAGACGAGTTGAAAATCTACGGAGGAATTCAGATCGTTGCGCCTGAGCATCGGATGTCGCTGGAGCTGAAGCGATTGGAGCTGGGCGAGAAGAACCCCGCGGTGAAGATGCTGGATGCGATTCTCGATAATGATCAGTTTGTGGACGTTTTGGACGAATGCGACGCACTGCTGCACCACAAGTATCACTTGGTGTACGCGGTGGGTACTCCAATCCCTCTTTGTAGCGGCGTCGAGCGCTGGATGGCAGCAGAAGCTTTACTCCGAGTTCTGACGGACAAATTGCCGAACTCGCGCGTCAGGAAAGTGCTGAAAGTCCCTCACGTGTCCTGCTCATCGCCAGACTACGCAACCCGTTTCGGTGCCTACGAGGGCACCCGACTCAACAGCGTCGTCAAAAGTACCGAGCTACTGCGAGACGAGCTGAAGCAGGCGTTGGTGCTCGACTTGATCGACAACGCCCCATTCGAATTGATGTGGCTCAAGACATTTAGAAGCGCCGATGCCCGGGACTCGCTCATTCAGGCCATTACCGATTCGACAGTGAGTCTGAAAGAATCTCTTGGCGTCTACAAGCGAAAACTTGCTCCGTACACGACCCAGATACTAGCGTTGCGGGGACTTGTAGCGTTTGGAGTATTTGAGCATTGTTTGGAGAAGCGCTATCGCGTCAATTTTGGGCTTCCGATTCCAGGCGCGCGGCCCAAGAAAATCGCTATCCCGTTCCGAGCTGCGGATGTTCCTTCCGAGCGATCGGAATTCAGCCACCCCGACGTGTGCATTGTGCTCACATTGCTGGGATACTATCATGGCGGTCTCGCAGATGACGAGGTCCGCAGCGCCTTCCGGATGCTGCTTCGCTTGGACATTTCCGAGCAGGATCAACAGTATGATAGCTGGTACACCAGTGTCAAGTCCAGGCTGGATACTGAGGAGCGAAAGGCTCTGTGCGATGTCCGCCATGTAAGTCTCGCCGATGCCCGACAATTCGAGACACTGTGCAGAGTGTACAAGTTCTGCATGGAAGCAATCAACTTCTACTTGAACGCATGCGTGTTCCCTAAGGACACTCAGCAATACCCCCAACGTCTGTCACGAACAGCTTGGAATCTTGCAGCTGGAGACAACAACATTGGATTCTCGGGTACGAACGACAACCACCGCTTGCTCCCGCTCTCAGTGACACAACAAGAGCCGAACGAGCCTTCGTTACTAGGAACAAACGGGAAGATGATCGACAAGATTTTGCAAGTGACACATCGCTATGAGGTGGTGCTTCCAAGCTCTCAGCGCACAACGCTCCCGTGGCAGAGTATTCTTCTTTTCGCCCTAGAAAAGAATGCGCAGGCTCTCATCGATACGGGAGCGCTATTAGCTGGCGTAATGAATAACGATGCGGCCGAGTTTCTTCTGCAACAAGTTGACTTTCGCTTCGCCGGCGTGACGTACTATGATAGCAGTGAAGAGCACAATTGGTGGATGATTGCAGACAAGGCCCAGCGAATTCAAGTCCCGCTGAAGAAAGCGTCCATGCTCGAGAAGGAGACATTCGTGATATTCGACGAAGCTCGCTCTCGTGGCTCAGACATGAAGCTTCTTCCGGATGCCGCCGCAGTGCTGACGCTCGGACCGAAACTCACCAAGGACAAGTTCATGCAGGGAGCGGGGCGAATGAGGCAGCTCGGATGCAACCAAACGCTCTGGATCGTGAGCTTTGATGAGGTGGCGCAGAGTATCCTGCAGACAAGCGGCCAACGCGCGCTTTCTCGTGTTGGTACAGTTGACGTGCTGAACTGGGTCATGGACAATACCAAGACGGAGGCGATTCGTGGGCTACTTGAGTGGGCTGGGAATGGGATTCACTTCCGAAAATCGCAGCTAAGCCGAGAGAAAGAGTTGGTCGACGAAAACTGGTCGCTTGAAAGGCTTTACCGAAAGAAGATACACACCGACAAGATCGCCCAAGTGATCCAGTCCAAAACTCACTATGCTTTCAAGGGATCAATGGATGAAATGGTGGTTCAAATCTGCCGCAGAGGATTCGTGTACGGTCTGGACGATGAAGTTTGCGTGACTTCGCACACCGACGAATGCGAGCGAGAGCTGCAAATTGAGGAAGAAGTGCAGCAGGAGAAGGAAGTGCAAGTGGCCAAGTGCTCTCCAGCAAATGAGAAGGCGTGGGAGTACCGGAAAATCCTCCGTGTTCATTCCGTCGAAGAGCTCCACGGTGACGTGCAAGTTCTCGACATGGCGCAGATTATTCGTCAATGGATCTCTGCGAAGGCGTTGGCAAACCTCGCTTGGGATAAGGCACGCATCTTCGGGACCGAAAACTTCTTCACGACAATTGTGGCGAGGCGAGGCATGGATCGGATGAACGAATTCCTCCGCGTGATTGATGTCGTGTTGATCTTCCAGAATGGCCAGATCCTCCTGGTGTCCGAGTGCGAAGCTGACCACATCTTGGAGCTGCTCTGGTCTACTCATGGCAATACAACTGCGTGCAACTTCAGTTTCGTGAATCTCGCTTTCGCTTGCGAAGGTGTCGATCGGGTCGGCGAGCACACCAAGTTGGAATCCGTTCTCCTGTCGCTGGGTGCCGCCCTTCGCCGAGCTCTACCGCTACTGCCGGTCACTGCGTGCCAGGTCTACAATGGCGAGACAGTGCTGGCGAAGCACCAACAAGAGATTGTGGAGCCTGCGTTCCGACAGTTGCTTGGGCGTTTAGCAAAGCGAGAGGCTACGCTGAGTAACTTTGTGAAGTCGCGCGGCAACAGCCACAAGTGGACGCGCTCGTTCCTGCACGAGCTTTGCTGCCGCATGGACTTGGACGGCTGCCAGTGAGCAGCTCTTAGGTTTCAACTTATTTGTGAGACGTTGGGTCATTTCAATCACCCTATATAACCTACACAAGAACCCTGAAAGTCAACAACATCAATCGCTCTCACAAAATATACAAGGTAGGTAATACACTGCGAAAGCACGTACCAGCGGGTGAGCAAACACCGGCAACCAAGGTGGGCCGTGTCGCCGATAGCTTGCACGTCAAAGTACCAAGTCCGTCGGGCACAGATGATCCACATTCTGATCAAAGCCGAACGAGACCGATGCAGATACAAGTGTTCCCGCCCGGCCTGCCGACGCAGTATCCGCTGTCCAATGATACGTACATCGTGCGAGATTGCTGCCCACCATGCTACGACTGGATGATGATCACCAAGCTCAGCGGCAGCACGTGAATCTTTACTATCACCGGAACGCGAGGTACATGAACTTGAAGAAGTCTGTTGCGGCATTGCGGGTTTCTCTGGGAGTGGCTGGGTGATTCTAACTAATAGGGGTTCGATTCGCCTTGTCATGCGCAGGAAACGGGACGACGATGTTCTACGCCTACGCTGTCTCTCGCTATCGGCGCGAACACCCCGACGCCATCATTATCACTTCGTCCTGCACGAGCGAATCGAGGCACATACGGGTCACGGTGTTTGAAGGCGAGCGCGTGGTTGAACGTACCGACGATGGTGGAAAACGAGCCATCAAAAGGGCTCGGAAGCTCGCCATCAAGCGCAAGGCTGAGCTCGTGTACATGGTGGATGGGCCGCCCAAGTCCCCTCCACCGTATCCGGCGAAGATGATGTGCTTCGTTCGCGCGAAAGAAGCCTGGCTGAAGATGGTCGAAGCGACCGACACTACCTCGTTGCTGTACCTGCCGGTGTGGGAGTTCGACGAGCTGACGGCTACGGCGGCTCGAAATTGCCCCGACGTTGAGGCACACACCGGACGTTCCCCTGGGCCAAAGCACAATCGAAGATCGGTTCTACATTTTTGGTGGCGTCGCGCGCGACTGCCTCGCTCTGAGCGAGGGTTTTGTGGAGGCGAGAAAGACGAAGCTCGGGTTTAGACGTCGTCTGGAGTTGCTGTTCGGAAAAGGAGTTTCGATGCCGGCATATGAGCAAGTGTGGCACTATGTGCCCGAGCGAGATGCACCGTGGAGGAGATCCATCCGTATCGCGTCAACGTTTGCAGCAAAGCTACTGTTTGAGCAAATTGGCCGAACAAGTGGACAAGGTGAAGCAGGAGAATGCTGATGGGCATCCAGCAGTATGTGTGGCAAGCGTAGTAAGCACAGCAATACTCTAAATCACGCCATTGAGACGAACATTCGAAGTATTATTGGAGAAGAAGACGAGCTAATCACTCGAATTTTGTGAAAGTACGGACTAGACGACGAAGTGTGAGTGTGAGTTTCAGCAAGATAGACTGCAGGTAAGAACGGAACAGTCATAAGTCTCCACAGACACCGCATACAAAATCGTGATCCATCAATGGACTTGGCATGATTCCCAGAAATCCACTAACAACACGAACCGCTTCTCCTCGCACGTCATTTCTCGATTTCCTCTCTTGTGTCCGCAATGAAGCGAACCCGAGACAACCTGAGCGATATCTCTCATCCTAAACGACCCAAAACGGATCAACGTGAGGCCTTGAACGCGATTTTCCGCTTTAAGCACAAGCCCCCCAGCGAGTGTCAATCTGAAGTTCTGTGCGAAAGCTTGGTGAAAACTTCACTGAGTTCGTCGCGACCTTGAACCCGGTGACGGTATCCAACCACTGCTGTCGTCAAGTCAACCCCCTCGTGGACGATCACGTCGTTCCGATTTCAGTGTTTAGTGAGCATGAGGTCGAGCAATTACGAGAAGTTTGTCGTCGTCTGGAAGCCTCGAGCGACGATATCCACCAACGGGGCGATGCTTGGTACGATCCGTGGCTGCCGATGTACGGCTGCGCAGTGCAGAAGACGAAGGTGAACGCAGCGGTGGTCAAGTTAGAGGTGATCTTCATCGATGGTTGGGAGCGAACTCTGCATTTCCTGCCGACGGGGGAGTGTGTGCACAGTGCTGTCCCCAACACGCATCACGTGCAGCACTGTGCAGACTTGGGCTCGGCGTTGGGGGAGAAATTCTGCAAAGAGTTCGAGAAGAAACTGCGGAAAGCACAGGAAGGCAAAGGCTCAAAGCGGAGTGCCGCGACTAACGACTTGGGGCACCAGAAGACACCGCAATTCATTGCGGCTGTTGTTCGTCGGGCAGTGGCATCGGTCACACCCACGGAGAAAGATGAAGATGATTTTGAAGGTGACAAGAGATTTTCTCCCCATGGTGGAACAACAGACGTGGGGCTACACACGGGCGGAAGGTCTCGTGACACCTGCTGGCCGATCGTGCGCGCGGCGATATCGCACAACCTCTGCTGCGGTCAGGGCTTGTTTCGTAAGACGATGGGGAACTTTCAGCTGAGCTTGCTCACAAAGATGATGATCGAGACGCAAGGAGACTTTCGACGCGGTATTAACGAGAAAACCGAGGTCGAGAGGAAGAAACGGAAGGCGGCCGAGATCGATACCGAGATTTCCCGTCTCGAACAGGAATTGGCCTCCAAAAAGCGCGACCTCGAGGAAGAAAACTATCGCCTGATCCAAGCATACCCTCCTCGTGAATTCGCCAAGTCGTTTCGAGAAAGTGGAGCCAAGAAACAGTTTAGTGGAGAAATAAGGCAGCTTCAAGCAGAGATCAAGCAGGACAAGCAGTCCCGGAAGAACGCAATCAAGGCCCCTCCACCTCTCATTTGACCGCTTCCAGAAGCGCGAGACGATGCCTTGCAGGTCATCTTCATGCTGACAATGCCGCCGAACCTGGAAATTTTGGGTAATTTGTGCCTCAGTGCTCAACGAGCACTCGGCCCAGTCGAGGCAACAACCGAAATGAAGGCTTTGCGTAGTTTTAATTCAACGTCGTGGAAGCAGTCGTATTCTGCTCATGCGCCAACTCGCGCCTTATCCATTTCAACGACGAAGTTCAAAGTGATGCCGGCGCTATTCTACATACCCGGGTACGGCGGACCAACAACTGTGGAAAGCTTGCAGAACATTACGCAGTACAAGTCGCAATGTATCATAAGCCCGATGCTACGTGGCACAGTGTTAACGTGGACGGACTCGGCAGGAGAAGTGCTTAACCCCTTCAATGTTGCCCCGACCAATGTGATCAACAGCTTCATCGAGAGAATTCCGGAGCCATGCCAGCACTTCCAGTGGATGAATGCGTGGCCCGGAGAGAACGATAGTCGCGGCAATTTGGTCTACGCAAACGTACACCAACAGCCGGAAGACTTTGAGAAAGCGGCGTTCATAGCGCTCGGATCGCTTCGTGCATACCCAAACCAACAGTTCCGGAAGCTGCAGTGTGCTCTGCTAGACGACGTCTTGCCGTGGTCGCACGCCTGTGTGGAAACGATCGTAAAACAAGCGCTCTATCAAATTGGCGTATTAACCGATGAGGCTGAGCCAAGGCCCCACTGGAAAACGGATATGCTCCGCGGTGCTGAAGGTTTGAAGACATTTTGTGCTACACTAGAGGTGGCAGCAATGAAATTAGCACATGCGCCTCGCTCCTTTGAGAATGTCCCGCTGCTCAGCGAGTTGGCAGGGTACGCACATCAATTCACGGGTGAGGCGGGTCCTATCGTGAAGGCATTTGCTGGAATGGCACGTCGCTGGACAGAAAGTTTGTGCTTCAAAGATGAGGGAGACCGCATGCCAGATCGATTAACCATGATGCGACAGAAGCAGTGTGTTTTGTACGGCTACGGTCTACTGGCGTTCATGTTGGGGCCACTGGACGATGAAGCCGCACATGAAATTTGCGAGTTGATTGTATTGTTTCGGACTTCGTACTTGTGCGCCAGTATTAACTCCCCCGCCACCGACCAAATGATTTGCCTTAATGGGAAGGTTAGGGAAATGATGGCACGCCGGATCGCCGACATTATTGCTTACGTGGAGAAGCAAGGGCCCGACACAGTGCTTACGGCTTTAGTAGGCTTGGCCAGTGCAGCTTCGCCTAGCCAGCTAGTTTGGAAGCGGATCGACGAATTTTCGCAGAATGGTAACCAGTTCGGGAGTTGTTTTGAGGCTTGTGACTCCCGTTACACGGTCAACCTGTTCACGGGCCTTGTTTTGACGGATGGCAACGCTCCTAGTGGACTTCCCGCCACCATTCGAGAGCATGAACGCTTCCAGAGTCTGTTTGGGCAACGCAACTTCGAAGTGGTCTCTGTTAGTGGCGTCTTTCGAACTGAAAGCATGTTTTGGGATCGATTATACGAGTTCGAACTACAGGAAGATGCAGACGAATTATTCGTGCAGGAGATCAGTGTAGACTCGTCACGCAACATTACCAATACGATGCAACTATGCTGTCTAAGCTGGATAGAGGCTTTTAGCGAGCAATTCCCAGCTCAATTGGGCGAGCTTTATTCTCATTGGTACTGGGTCGAGCAAAACTGCGTCCTTTTCCGACCAAAGCAAGCCAAATGTCGTGAAGTCTTCTATGTGGCCACATTAGATGGCAATGGTGAGGTGGAGTGCTACCAAGTTCCGTTCAATGACACCGCGCTCTCCTATGAATGGATTGTAGGTCATCTTAACGAGTACGATCGGTTTGTCCAGAAGGAGGGTCCCCTTCTCGACGTTTTTGGTGTGCTGGCAAAGTTCGAAGACGAGCGATTCTTACACCCACTCAAGTCTGCTAAACGCACCTTGAAGATTGAACTACCACGGTTCAAACTGACATTCCGCCTCAACTACAACAACATGGAATTCGAATCCGTGGAGCACAAGGGGTACATTTTGTCGGCAAGCCAGCAATTCGACGACTTCCTTCCGCGGTTCAGACGATATCTGGTGTTGGAGCTGCAAAATAAGTCGGACACGTCACGACCGGAGCTGCGGTTGCTGCTACCAGTTGGCCCGGTGGTCGACCCGTGTGAAGGTATGGTTGATATCAATGTCCCGGGTGAAGCCGACAGCCGTGTGGACGTGGTATGCTACGACGTTCACCGTCGCTTGCAGACCTTCGAAACCGAGACAATTGGGGCGAGACTGCAACTGGCTGCGGTGTGCGTTCGAGCTGGGACAAATGTACCGAGCAACCGGCTGCAAATGACGGGGTCGGAGGCTGCCTTGCAAATGCTGCGAGGTTGCCGATCGAGCCAGCCGTTTTCACCTTTCGAGAGGGATACCTTACTAACAATATGCAGGTTAAGTTTTCGCGAGCCTGCGGTGAAGATTTTAGCAGTAGCCTTGCTTTCAGAAGCGGACCGACTAGCGTTTCTCTTTGTGCAGAAGGGAACGGACGACTTGGCCATGAGCAGCGTCGATGAACAGACTGAGTACAGTGATATCTGCACTTGCCGTGTTTCTCGAAACTTCTTGCGGACAAAGTTCCGAAGTGATGAAGAGAAGCGGGTTTTCGGGCTTACACAATATGTGGCCGTGACGGTTCACAGTGAGGAACTGGTTCAGTTGGACCCGATTCCTGTGGATACCAGCTACGTGGAAGCTGTCGAAGCCCAGCTCAGCTCTTTTGTCAGACGCACAGCAACAGCAACAGGAGATATACCACCACTGCCCCTACGAAGCAATACTAGCGACGCTATGGGCAAAGCGATGCTGGATGAGTTATATCTGAGCTGGAAGAGCTACCACGAGCAGCCCCAAATGCGACTTAGCACCTCACCAGAAGAGCTGCTTGGTTCATTGACGACTTTGCGTACTGATGTTTCGTCTCGTCGAAGTGAAATGGAAAACTATCTGTGGGGCGCATTTGCAAAGGCTTCTAGTGGAAAGTGTGATCGCCTTTTAGCGCTCGTCAACTTCTTGCCATTGCTGACTGTAAGCGACATCGTTCGCTGTGCTGCCGACGACGAAACGCTTTACGCATTGACACAGAAGATGCATGACAACGCGAGAGAAAAATTCAAGAAAGGGGTTCTCCTTTTCATGGAGATCTGCGTTCTGGAGGATAAGCTGGAGCGATTGATATGGACAGCGAAGCGAAGCCGCGAAGTATCCGACTCACAGCTGGTGGACGAGCTTACCAACGCTCGTGAATGGCAGTCAACAGAATATCCGTACTGGTTGGCGTTCGAAGTGGAGGGGAGGCTTCAGATCCGCCACGAACAGTTTGTGGTCGCTCAGCACCTTATCACTCGACCAGGGACGGTTTGTCAACTTAACATGGGCCGTGGCAAGACTCGTGTGATCTTGCCCATGTTGTTTCTGCACTTCACTCGAAGTCACGCCGCCCGGGTCGTTCGCGCCCACTTTCTGGGCCCTTTGCTGAGTGAAGCACGTGACTTTATGCACCGATTCCTGTCGGCGTCAAGTGCCCAGCTTTGTATCTCTGAGCAGCCATTCCACCGACAGATTGACCTGGACGAGCGTAGCCTGGAGCTGATGTTGAGTTCCCAGCAGGACTTGCGATTGTTTGGAGGAATTCAGGTAGTACCCCCTGCTCATCGGATGTCCTTGGAGTTGAAACGACTGGAAGTCGGTAATGATGAATCCCTTGTGAAGACGCTGGACGAAATTCTGGACAACGGTCAATACTTTAGCATTTTGGACGAGTGCGATGCTCTACTGCACCACAAGTACCATTTGAGCTATGCTGTGGGCACCGCAATCCCCCTCTGCAGTGGAATTGAGCGGTGGGAAGTAGCGGAAGCCTTGCTGCGGGTGGTAGCGGGTAAATCGTGTTCTTCTCGAGTGGCTCAGATTCTACAAACTCCTCACGTTGCTTGCTCTTCCCCGGACTACACAACGCGCTTGGGTGCATACGAAGGAACTCGGCTGAATACCATTGTGGAAAGCACGGAACCTCTGCGGGGCGAATTGAAGAAGGCGATGATACTGGATCTGATCGACAACGCCCCATTTGAGCTCATGTGGCTAAACACCCTAGGCGGTACAGATGTTCGGGAACCCCCATCACGGACTCAAACTTGAGTGTGCAAGAAGCGCTTGGTGACCGAAAGCAAAAGTTATCATCGTACAAGCCTCAACTACTAGCGCTAAGAGGGTTGATTGCGTTCGGAATTCTGGAACACTGCATGGAGAAACGCTACCGAGTTGACTTCGGACTTCCGCAGCCAGGGTCACGGAAAAAGAAAATTGCGATTCCCTATCGTGCGGCGGATGTTCCTTCCGAGCGGTCCGAATTCAACCACCCCGATGTCTGTATCGTTTTGACTCTCCTGGGGTATTACCACAACGGTCTTACCAACGAGGAAATTCGGAACACTTTTCGAATGCTATTGCGCTTGGATATATCCGAGCAGCGCCAACAGTACAGCCAATGGATTGCTAGCGTCGAAGCCGGATTAAACGTGGAGGACCGAAATGCACTAGGTGATGTGTGCCATATCAGCCTCAGCGATGTCAGACAGTTCGAGACACTGTGCAGAGTTTACAAGTTCTGCATGGAGACGATCAATTTTTATTTGAACACGTGCGTATTCCCGACGGATACCCAGCAGTACCCGCAGCGGTTGTCGCGAACGGCGTGGAACCTTGCGGCTGGAGACCACAACATTGGCTTCTCGGGAACGAACGACAACCACCGCTTGCTCCCGCTCTCAGTGACGCAGCGGGAGCCGGCCGATCCCGCACTACAGGGAACCAACGGGAAAATGATCGACAAGATGATGAAGGTAACGCAAGGGTACGCAGTGATCCGTCCGCGTTCTGACAACTCTCCGATCCCGTGGCAGGCCGTTCTCCTCTGTTGCTTGGACAAACGTGTGCAGGCTTTGATTGATACTGGCGCGCTGCTTGCCGGTGTAGCAAACCACGATGTCGCGGAATTTCTGCTGCAACAACCGACTTTTGGTTTTGCTGGTGTGACGTACTACGATAGTCGAATTGAGCACTGGGTAGTTGCAGAGAAGCACCGACGCGTTGTGATGCCGTTGAAAAGCGCGTCGATGCAAGAGAAGGAGACGTTTGTGATTTTTGACGAAGCGCGATCGCGTGGTTCCGACATGAAGTTGCCTCACGAAGCCTCAGCGTTGCTGACCCTGGGTCCGAAACTCACGAAAGACAAACTGATGCAAGGAGCCGGTCGAATGCGCCAGCTCGGATGTGACCAGACGCTGTGGGTTGCAAGCTTCGATGAGGTAGCGCAAAGTGTTTTACAATGTAGTGAGAAGCATGACGTCTCTCAATTGACTACGACAGATATTCTGAATTGGGTCGTCGACACTTCCAAGGCGGAGTCTGTGCGGGGTTTACTGGAATGGGCTAGCAACGGGATACACTTCCGCAGGACGCAGCTTGATCCGAATCGAGAGCTGATGGACGAAGATTGGTCTCTGGAGACGTTGTACCAAGAAAAAAACAATGTTAAGAAGATTGCGACCGTCATTGCGGAAAAGGCTCAAGTTAGTTTTGAAGGAATGGACGACGCGTTGATCGCGCAAATTCGTCGTCAAGGGTGCGTCTTTGGACTAGACGACAAGGTATGCGTGACGTCGCACACTGGCGAGTGTGAGCGCGAACTGCATGTGGAGGAGGAGGTTCAGCAGGAGCAAGAGCTTGAAGTTGCGGAATGTGCCCCTGCGAAGGAGAAGCCCTGGGACTATAGCAAAACTTTACATGCTCACTCGATCGACGACCTCACGAAGGCCATTAAAGTGTACGACATGGAGAGTTACATTCGCCAATGGATCTCACCCAAGAATCTGGCAGGTCTACCTTGGAGAAGTACCCAAATTTTCGGAACAGAAAACTTTTTCGCGACGACTGTAGCCCGATTGGGTATGGACCGTATGAACGAGTACCTGCGTGTAGTGGACGCTGTGCTGATATTCAACAGTGGCCAGGTGTTTTGGTGTCTGAGTGTGAAGCGGATCACATCCTGGCGCTGCTTTGGTCCGCCGGTGAGGGTACTACCACTAACACCTTCCGTTTCTTAAATTGTGCCTTCGCATGCGAAAGTATTGGCCGTATTGGAGAGCAAGCCAAGTTTCGAGATGTGCGTTTGGCGCTTGGCTTGCGTCTAGATCAAGATGTCCCGCTGCTATCAACAATATGCTGCCACCTTTACAACGGGGAGACCACGCTGGCGAAGCACCAGCAAGCTGTTGTTATGCCGGCTTTCCGTGATTTACTCCGCCCGTTAGGTCAGCGAGAGACGACATTGAGTAACTTCGTCAAGTCACGAGGAAACGGCCACAAGTGGGCGCGGTCGTTCCTGCACGAGCTCTGCTGCCACATGGATCTGGAAGAGTGCAGTCACTGAGGATATGGTTGAATACATCTGGCTGAATTGCCGTAGTCACATGCACCTATTACTTTAGCAAAGCTACTATGCCTAACACGTCAAGAACACTACGATACGAACTGCTTGCGCCTTACTTTCGCATCGGGAGGACGTCCGT
The DNA here is from genome assembly GCA_024679295.1 of Phytophthora parvispora. NCBI lineage: Eukaryota > Oomycota > Peronosporomycetes > Peronosporales > Peronosporaceae > Phytophthora > Phytophthora parvispora. The sequence goes on from JAHWLF010000039.1 coordinate 26,138, forward strand.
GTGGTATTTCTTGCGGAAGTACGAACGCACGGGGCCAAGCACCACGAAGTACTCGAAGAGGATGCTGGTGAAGAGGTTGCCCATGATGATGCCGAAGTACTTGAGGCGGAAGCTCATGGGCATGGCCACATCCGGCAGTCCGACGACGTTGGTGCTGCTCGAGATGCGGAACCGGTCCGTGACAATGCTGGGCTCGCCGAGCACCAGGTACAGGTCGAGGGCTCCGACCACGGCGAAGAACGCCACGAGCAGGTAGTTCTTCCAGATCGGTTGGCGGTAGATGGACCCGAAGCTGAAAGTCCACGCCGCCGTGTGCTGCTGGAAGATGATGGAGAAGAAGAGGATCGTCGCCATGTGGTTGTCCGAGAGCAGCCACCACTTGGCCACATCGACGTCGTCGGGCGAGAACGGGCAGTACCAGACCTCGTGGGTGAGCATGTGCACGCCGCAGCACAAGTAGATGACGTTGATGGCCTCTTGACCAAAGATTGACACCAGCGTGGTCGGGCCGATGAGACTGGAGGTCGGTCGCGTGTCCTTCAGCTCCTTCAGCGGCTTGGACAGAGTGATCACGTAGGAGCACCCGACGAGCGTGAAGCCGTCGGCCAGGATCCAGCACCACTGCGACATAATGACCGCGTGGTAGTACTGGAACAGGCGAAGCACCGACTCAATGAGGCCGTACACGATGAGGAACTTCACGGACGCGAACGACGTTGCCAAACTGCATCGGCCCTCGCGACACAGGTCCACCACCGACTGAATCGTCTTCTCCCTGCTCGT
>JAHWLF010000040.1:0-27119 GCA_024679295.1 Phytophthora parvispora
CGGAGGCGACGGTGATGGCAGCAGCGGCCGCCGCTAGCAGCAGCGTCTTGACGGCCATGGGGCGGAAGGTGCTGCTCTGTGCTTGAATGGGATTCGGTTGTGACGGACGCGTGGAGCGGCCGACACCTTCAGACGTACGCGACGTGCGCTTGAAGCCAGGCGCTGCGTATCTACGCCGGACGTGCGCCATAACGAACTGATATAGAAGTGGTGAATGGTATTCAAGTACTGAGGTAAGAGCGAAAAGAGCCAATGGGAGTGGTTTGTGGGATGATGGATAACTAGAGATAAATGCCAGTACTTTGATGCTATTTTGCTGGTTGATCGAGTGACATTGATTGACCACAAGGAAGTTCCTCGACAATTCAGGCGCCATTGTTCAGAACACGTAATCGAGCGCGATGGACGCAAAAAACACTTTGCCAACTCAACAATACCGAATTGCAGCACCGGAATGCCGTTCCTGGGGAGGAATGCTGGTAGCAAACTGTATTTTCTCGCCGCCTGCATTTAACTTAGTTGGCATCTACGCGGTGTGGTCTCTCGCCACAAGAACCTTCCGGTTCAGGGTGCGATGCCTCCTCGTCTTGTAGGCGAAGCCCAGCAGGCCGAAGAAGCCGAGTACCATTACTATCGCGTTGAAGCCTTCCATCGATGTCCACAGCGCGACGAGGGTGCCATTGTGCGCTGCATCCATCGCGTACATCTCTTCATCATCGTGGTCGTAGGCACTCGTGACGTACGCCACGATCTCGTGTTCATGGAGCCGAACTGGATCCAACGAGATCGACTCGCCGTTCTCAACGTAGCAGATCGGACAGTCCGTCATCGACGGCCACTGATCTTTCTTGGTCATCTTGTTCACGGTGTTGTGCATCTTCCAGATCCAGAAGGCGATAGCATGCGGGCCGTTCCTATCACTGTCCGCGAGCTTGTCAATGATACTCTCCGGATTCGCCAACATGAAGTGCTCACGGCACTCTTCACAGCCGAAGAAGTTCTTGACATACAGCCTGATAGCCGCCATGATCTTGCTCGGTTGCCAAGGTTGTACCGTTGACTTCCTGCTCACTTTCACGTCGCTCACCGAAATCGTGTGAAACAGTGTCCACAACCCGCACGTGTACGTCTTGCAGTACGCCCAGCTCTTATCCTCACTGGACGTGAACAAGTCCGCCGGAAATGTAGTCCCACTCGCTGCTTCCTTCCACTTCACCATCAGCACCTTCCAGTCCGCATGATTCCAACGATTACTTGTCTTCATGGAGTCCACGAGCGTCCCCAACGCCTTCCTGTTTTTCTTCATGGGGAACGACGCCGCCAACGCTTCCACCCAATTCAGAGCGGCGTCGTACCGCTCTCCTTCCAGCACACTAGCCCCCATAAAGAACCCGTTCTGGAACGTTGACACCGCAGCAATACCCGCATCGTGCAGACGCTTGTACTTCAACTCCAGCGACTGGTCGTTGAACCCCGCCTCCCCGTCCTCCCCGTTCTCCCCCGCACCAGGTTCTTTCCTGAAATTCTTCAAATGGGCATCCAGATCTTCAATATTCACCCCGGACTTGATGCCGTGCTCCTCCATGAGCCTCTCAGCCCAGCCAATCACACCCTTACTGTTTCTGGCGCCCCGGGGCATCATGATGGACTTGTCCGCATCGGCCGGCACATGGTGAATTTTCACGCCGGGATATCCGAAAATGTTCTCGCTATTGCAAACTTCCGTGTACTTGGTGCAGTCCACAGCCCCCACTTTGACTCTGTCGGTTTTGGCGTAAAAGTTGGCGATCCGCTCCCACTCGGGGGCGAAGTGGCGGCAGTGCGGGCACCAGGGCGCGTAGTAGTCCACGAGCCAGACGGTGTCCGAGGCGTTGAGCATGTCCCCGTAGCTCTGTGAGGTGAGCGAGCGCACCTGGAACGACTTGGTGAACAGAGGACTCGTATCGTGCCTCATGAGCGAGAAGGCGGACGTCGTGGACAGCAGCGCGAGCGCACTACACGCCACCAGCAGAGCCATCGCCATCTTCATCTTCGCCTCCAGGAACTGTCCCGACTGACAGACGTCTGTGACCAAAATCGGGGAACCAGAGTAAGTACGAGGGCGGACTTAAGTGAACGGCATAGTAGTTTCAAGTGTTTTTGAGATTTGTAAAAATAACGTTACTATGGAGATCAACGTGGAAATGTATTCAAGAAAATATCCCTATCGGGTACCGGTGGTAGTTGATGCTGTTCATTAGGCGTACGTTTCTGGGTCGGTCATCGGCTCCAAAGCCCTGGACATAGAAACTCTCGTGAAGCAATTCCCACGGACAACGAAAGATTCGCCTTCGTCGCGTTCATTGACGAGCAGCAACTTTTCGAAGCGGAGAGAGTCCAGTGGCGCAATTGGTCTTCCGGTGTTGTTACAGAGTTGCATGCGCAACAGGCAGCGAGGGAAGGCGTCTGGACATATAAGGACATCCACGACTGTATCTAATGTAGCGTGCTTGCGGAACTCTTGCTCACCACGCACAGCGACTATGATGGTGCCTACAAGCAATAAGACACAGCCAAAAATTGACACGACCACGTTGATGAGCGGAATAAAAGCCTGGACATTCATTTTTTGGTAGTTCCCAGAAAACCCCATGGACTGCGTTGAAAGCGGGGTCGTAGCATTAAAGGGAAGTTGTTTGAGTGTCACGGCGCTCTGAAAACTGAAGTAGAGTCCTGCTGTGTACGCAGGTTGAAGCGAGTTCTCCATATTAAGGTGATTCTTCACGACATGACCCAGGTAGTTGTCGAGGAATTTGTCGCAAGTGCGTTCCGTGCTGGGAGCTTTTAATACTGCAGCAACACCTGCATCAACACTTTTGAAATTACGGGGCAGGACGAGTTGTGCTGTCCTGAGTTCTGTTTCCACCGCTGCTTCTCGCGTCTCTTCTACAGTAGACACTAATACTTTCCACTTCGATGCACTCGCTTCATACTGCCCAATATTCAAGTTGATAGGACTGAGATTATTTGTAGGGATGCTGTGAACACCGACAAGCAACTGATCGCTTGGAGATCCTCCCAATGGGAATCGAATACCATTGCATCCTTGACTCGCACCGCATTCTGCTCCAAATGTATCCGACAAATTCTCTGGAACCCAGGATAGACGCCCCACCGTGAGTGAATATACCATGCGAGCATTGACAACCTGAACTATACGCACACTCTCACTATCACTCGATACGTCTTCACCAGCGAATGAACTGTCAGTGGAATAATTCTCTCCAGTAAATGAAATGCCAGTAAATGAAGCGCCGTGACGACACGAAGACGATGCACGCCGACATTTAGACTATAGCCATCCTCGTCCGAAAATAGTCGCAGCTCACGTAGACTGGATATGCTGTCGGCTCCTGTAGTTGACATCGCTCAATGCTCGGATATTGAACAATGCCGCCCTCGAACTAAACTGCTACGAGTCACTCGATACAGGGCGTGTGACACAGACAAATCTTCACCTGCGAAAGCGCCATTTGTAGAGATGTACTCGTCGTTTGTGCCGTTAACAACTTTGAAAGAATCTCCTACGACTCGCTTCCCAATACTTACGACAAGCATAGAGGTATTGGAATACTGCTTGCATGACTGCAGTACCTCATCTTCACTTGAATGGTTCAAATCCACAAATACGTCTTCTTCCCCATCGTCATTTAAGCAAATAGCGAGGGCCTGGACGCGTGGAAAAATTGTCGTCCTTACTGGTGAAGTTCCATTTATCTTGTATTCCTCCCCGTGTGGTATGGCGCACCCCTTCCGGCTACACCAGTAACCTGTCAGGTTTTGGTAAAATGGATTTGCTTTTGACGTGTTGTCTTGTTGCACTCCATAGAATTGTACAGGAATATTGATGGTCAAAGCATCGAACAAAATCGATTCAGTCAAATTGACACTTGTAAATTCCAATTCGGCGAGGTTGTCAGAGGTGGAAGCATTTTCGGCCTTATTGAAGTAGTCAACAATTACCTTGCGGACGTCGCTTGCGAATGTAGAGTTCACTGATGAGCGAGTTGTCAGGTTGAAGTACGCTGCCATGTTGATCTGAGGAGATCGGCTTGTGTTCCGTTCCATTTCTTTGATCGCATTCCAAAAATCTTGTGCACTCCATGCCTGGTTTTCGTCACTCCACCACCCAAGAATACTGTTGCTCACTAACAGCGAGTACACAGCCAGATTTGTAGCAATGGAAACACTCATGGGGAGATCAGTGTCTCCGCGAAGCATAGAATCGGGAGCATTCATGGGGATAGTCATCGAAGCCGCAGGCTCTAAAGCGTTAGAAAGCGCAAGCTGTTGCCACGATCTGGAACGAAAGCCATATCGAGCGTAAACAGCTTTGTAGGGATCTTCATAGTCTGAACTGTGATTGCATGATGTGGACGCTTCTTCAGTCTCAACGAGTAAGTTGCGTAGAATAGTGTTGTAGATACTGTTTCCAGCCGCGTTTTCACGGGAGTCGGAGCTCATTGTTGATGTCAAGCCGGAACTTCTCACATCCACAGCTGCATACATGTACAAATCAGCTTCTTCAATTCTAGGATAAATAGTTCCATCAATCGCTTGCACATTGAGAGCACTGAACCCTGTGTTGATTAGGTACCCCACTCCACTAGTAACTAGTATCACGAGAAATCTACGACGATTTTCATAGCGGATGCTAAACTGTGTTGCAATGCAGAGAAATGCAACTGGAACCATCATACTGATAAACACGTCAAGCGGCTTTGTGAGGAAAGCAGTAATCATACCAGAGATCGAGTTGCGACTGTCCAGCAAACGCTTCTGATCATCAGGATCGATGTGAGTCGATAAGAAGAACCCCACAGTGACTCCATTTCCCCCAAACAGTAGCAACGCCGCAATGATAGCGCTAGCCATCGCCAACGACCCCCCACAATTGAACAATATCCCGAGAAAACCGTTACTTTCATCAAGTCGTATGGAACTTGTATCCACGTACAGACACACTTTCCTGAACATTTGGAGTGTAGTTTCCGACTACATCAGAGCTCCCTCCCCCGCAAAATAGTGTTGAGAATGCTGTTGCCGGTCACAATTTCACGGAAGCTTGGGCTAACTGTTGTTGCCACAAATCCATCAGCACCCAATGCTTGCGCAGCGAGATCCGAGAATGTCATTCGCGGGTAAATTGGTTTTGGAACCTCTTGGACATTGAGAGCATTGAATCCCGTGTTAATCAGGTAGCTCACCACTCCGATTGATGCCATTACGAGATATCCACGCCGGTTTTCGTGATGAGTGCTAAACCTTGTCGCTATACAAAGGAAAACGACAGGGACCACCATGCTCAGTAACACGTCCAGCGGCTTTGTTATCAACGCAGTAATTCCACCGGAGATCGAGTTATACTTGTCCAGCAAATGCTTCTGGTCCAAGGCTTCCATGTCGTCTGTAATGAAGGAGCCCACATTAATTCCATCCCCCGCAAGTTGTGTCATCATCACGATAAAAGCACCAGCCACCACCAGTGGCAAAATAACAGCTCGGGCACGGCAGACACCGACATTGACACCATAGTTGGGGTTTTCTGCAGACTCTGAAGGTATTTGAACACTCTGTGTCTGGTCCGACACGCTATCAGTGCTCGACATGAGCGCTAGCTGGCAATGGTGTCACCAGCAAAAACTGCGCGGCCAGCAAAGTCAAAGGAAGGCATCACTGAACTGCTTTTCAGAACGTTTCAGAACTAACAGGACGAATGGGCCTCGGTGGACAGCAAGAAGGTCCACAAGAGGCGAAATATAAACTTTCATTGGGTTCTGTATCAGCAAACGGCACACCGCCGTCGCCAACCAATACGGGTACAGTATCTATGCAATATGGTCACGGTCTTTTAGTGCCTTCACACCAACCAAGCGGTGTTTGTTCTGCTGGAACAGCATCGCGAAAATGGCAAACAGTAGAGCGCTGGCTGCCAGCGAAGTGAAGCCCCCTCCAGAGATCCATGATGTGGTACCAGCGGCTTGCTGCTCAAGTTTCAAGCCGCCCTCGATCTTATACACGCTTCTAATGTATGCAACGATGTCCTCTTCATTTAGCTGCGCCGGGTCTAACGACAGTGGCTGATCGCTGGCAGCGTAGCAGTGGGGGCAGGATAGCCTCGTGGGCCACATGGGCTTGCCGAGGACCTTGTTCACAGTATTGTGCATCGTCCAGATCCAAGACGCGACTGCATGAGATCCATCGTCGTCCCTCAGCGCCAATTTGTCGATAATAACCTCAGGGTTCGCCTTCAGAAAGTGGCGCTTGCACTCCTCGCACCCGAAAAAGTGCTTTACGACGAGACGGATCGCCGCCATGATCTCACTCGGCTTCCACTGGGACCCGCTCTTGACGTCGCTCACTGTCAAACTGTGGAATAGCGTCCAGAGCCCGCACGTATACGTCGTGCACAGAGCCAACTCAGCCTTGGACGCAAAGAGGTTCTGCGGATAGCTCATGGCATTGGCCGTCCCTTTCCACTTCTGCAGCGTCTCCTTCCACTCCGCCTGCTTCCACCTCTCCTGCTGCTTGATCTCGTCCACAAGCAGTGCAAACGCCGCTCGGTTCTCCTTCATTGGGAACGCTGCCGCCAGCGCCCGCACCCACGTAACCGCAGCGTCGTACCTCTCCCCAGCCAGCACAGTGGTGCCCATGAAGAACCCGTCTTCAAATGTAAGCAAGGTCGTGGCGGCCGCATCTTTCAGCCTCTTGAATTGAATCTCCGCCGACCGGTCGTCGTGCGGAGGCTCCACTGGGTCTCCGAACTTGAACTCCTTCTTCTTGAGGTCTTCTCGGAGCGGGTTCTTGGTGTACACCTGGTCGATGTCTATGCCCGACTGCATGTTGTTCTCCTTGAGCGTTTCCTCGATCCACCTGGCCACTTGACGCGCGTACACGTGTCGCGCGTGGGGCATCACGATGGCCTCGTCCGTCACGTGGTAGAGCTTGACGCCCGGGTACGAGTGGACGTCCTCCTGGTCGCAGATTTCGTTCTGCTCGGTGCAGTCGACCGCACCCAATTGGACGGTGGCCACGTCGGCGTAGACGTTGGCCACCTCCTCCCATTGTGGGGCGAACTGGCGGCAGTGCGGGCACCAGGGCGAGTAGAAGTCCACGAGCCACACGGTCTGCGAGTCGTTGAGCATGGCGCCGAAGCTGTCGACGTCCAACGACTTGACCACTTTGGACGAGGCGAAGAGCGGGCCACCATCAGGTCGCATGCGGATGGCGGACACTAGTGAAGGGAGCGACCACGAGGCCGCGAGGGCCGCCGCGGCAGCGAGGAAGGACGCCTTCATCGGAAGCGATGCACAGTTGACTGGCCACTTCGACCGTCGAGCAATGAACACGTCAGTGAGAGGTACCGGTATACTGCCATCCGTACCGGTAGTGTCAGTGAACTGTCTTCAAATACCGGTGTGAATTTGGAATTACCGGTATCTACTGATTGTCCATCCGAAGTGGACAATTGGTTACAGCAGGCAGCAGCATTGAATGGCCAAATTATCGGGAATGAATCAACTGCAGCGCCGGCAAACTCAACTTGAAGACCGCCGTCAGTCATGGGGCAAACGAAGCGCTTGCAGGACTTGCTGAGTCAGCCCGCGTGACGCCGTGTTTCGGCGTCACTTTAAAGTCGAGGTATTGTATGCTGGGGCTGGCAGCTTCAACCACATCTTTATGACAGCGGTGTTGAAGTGGGCCGAGGGCGCAATGAAGTACGCGCTGATCGCCACCAGCGTAAGCATATCAAACGCGATGATTAGCATTGCTGGTGTCTTGGGAAGATCTCCCAGCCACGGATGGAACTGCCCCCACTCACGCTCAAAAGGTCTTCACATGATGGCATTTCTACATTTGCGGCAAGCCCATCAAGTTTTGAGGTAGATGGCCCTTTTCGGACTTCGCACGCTCTGCTGGTCTGCCGCGGTTGCTGCCATTACTGCAGCGGCAGCGCCTGCCTCCTCCGGCAGCAATGGTGCACACTCCTCGACCAAGTGCTTCCCTTCCAACTTCCTCTTCGGGTCCGCGACAGCTTCGTACCAAGTAGAAGGCGCCGTCAATGAAACTGGGCGCATGCCCAGCGTTTGGGACGCAATGTGCGGCTCTAGTGCCTTCCCGAACTGTGCCAACGTGGCCGACGACTTCTTTCACCGCTACAAAGACGACATCGACACGATGAAGAGCGACGGATACGGCTCCATGCGCTTCTCCATTTCATGGTCGCGGGCTATGACCTGGAACAGCACGCTTCAGCGTATGCAGCCGAACCCCGAAGGTCTCGCTTTCTACCACTCGCTGGTGGACGACCTCGTCGCGAATGGTATCGAGCCCGTGTTGACACTATTCCATTGGGATACGCCGCTCGAGCTGTACACGGCGGGGGACTTCCTGAACTCCACCATCATCGATCACTTCAAGGACTACGCGGAACTGATTTTCACGGAATTTGGCCAGCAAGTCAAGTACTGGTCCACCGTCAATGAACCCCTGTCGTATATGTATATTTTCTACATATACAGCGGTACCGACAGCGATGAGTACGAAGCAGCACACACTTTGCTCCTTGCGCACGCGGAGATGGTAGCTCTTTTCCGAAGTCTCCAAGATCAGGGAACCGTCCAGAGCAGCGCACGTATCGGCCTCGTCCTCTCGGGATTCGGCATCCCATATGACGACACCAACGAAGAGGATGTGGAAGCGGCCGAGCGCTACAACCAGTTTAACTCGGGATGGTTCCTTGCTCCACTCACCACGGGAGACTACCCGCCCATGATGCGCGAGCGTGTTGGAAGTCGACTTCCCAACTTCACCGACGAAGAAGCTGCTCTTGTGAAGGGGTCCTACGACCTCATCATGATCAACCACTACTATTCCAACTTGATCACGTACTGCGACTCGGACCACTCGGAGACGAATTGCTCCAGCCTTATGGCCGGGTATAATGCGGATATGGGAGTTGATCATTCCCAAGTACACCCTGACTCGGTCATCGGCTCGGGAAGTATTGCAGACCCCACCAGCTGCACCGACCACTCCGGGTTCCCGCCAAGCTACATGGCCTACATCCGGTGGGCCAACGCCTACGACACGAGCGCCGACATGCTTCTCACTGAGAATGGCTGGTGCGGAAACGAGACCATCGATAACCAAGACCAACTCTGGTACTACCGCACGCACCTCGAAATGGTGCACCGAGCCATCTACGAGGAAAACATCCCCATCATCGGCTACACGGCCTGGAGCTTCGTGGACAACTACGAGTGGGGATCGTACGCGCCTCGCTACGGCCTGTACTACGTGGACTTCCCGGATAACATCGGCGACAAGGATGTGTACTCCGTTCCGTCGACGTACTTGAACCGTACGGCGCGCACGGCGGCGAAATGGTACGCGAATTTGGCAACGACGGGGTGCTTCGAGTCGGAGCCGGAGGACGAGAAATGGTTCGCCTATCTGTAGTAGGCGTGTGCTCTGATGCCATTAAGGATCGATTTGACTACGGTAGTCAATTTGGAGACTCTTGGACATTCACGGTGGCAACAAGTTGTTCAATGAGTTGTCATTCGCCCTAAAACTCGTTATTCGTTGATTTTGTGTGGATACTTCGCCCCTAAAGGTGCTAGTGTCTAGGGACTTAAAGAGGCCCAGCCTTCGGTGTATGGAGACGGCTGAAGTCCGTCTCCCCGACGGCGTATTGCTGCGTTTCGTCTACTTTGCTCATTAAAGTAATGTTCTTCACGCGCAGCGAATCTAGCAAAGGTTCTGGTAGTCCTCTTGTAACATCGTCACGTAGTTGAACCCGCAGCAACAACGACGGGAACTTGTCCTCGTTCCCCACTGCTTCAGCAACAGTAGTCGCTGAGCCCTGGTCAAGCACGAACCCATCTCGACTTTTCGCCAGCTTCACGATCATAATCGAGCATAGCAGTACCATCACGCAACCTGCCACAGCTAGAAGTAAGTTCGTCGTTGGAATCGAGGCTTGGACGTACATGTCTTGCATGTTTCCCGAGAACTCGAGCGAAATCTGCGTGGTAGAATTGTTTAACGAGATGCGCTGCTGTACCACGCCGTTCTGAAAAATGAAGAAGAGCCCAGCGGTGTACGCCGGTTGAAGCGTATGCTCAATGTATAGGTGGTTCTTCTCGACATGGTTGATGTGCTTGTCAATAAACAGCTCGCAGAACTTCCAGCCATCGACCTCCATGTAAGCAGTGAAGGATTCATCGACAGTTTTGAAATTGCGTGGGATAACAGCAACTGCCGGTCGGGTCTCTGCTACCAACTCTGCACCTCGGCTTTCCTCAACTGTCGAAGCGAGTATCTTCCACTGGGAAATACTGACGGAGGGCTGAAAGAACAGCTCGTTCAAGTTGATCGGGCTAAGCAAATCCATTGGAATCCCACGCGAACTTGACAGCAAAACGTCATTTACAGATAAATTACCAGCATCCTCCAGCGGAAACTGAATGCCGTGGCACCCATCCTCGACGAGGCACTCGGCGCTATAAACATCAGAAAGGTCTTCCAGGGTCCACGAAAGTCGACCAACAGTTAGTGAATAGACCATACGAGCATTCTTCACTTGACCGGCGATGGACACCCCAGCAGGTGTATTGTCTGGGCGCCTCTCAAATCCGTCTCCTTCGAGGCGCTTGCCGACGCTGACGATGATCATCGACGTATTGGAGCGCTGACCACACGCTTGGAAAACCTCGTTTGCACGCCAATAATTGAAGTCCACGATAATGTCTTCACTTCCAGCGTCGTTCAAACAGATCGCTAGGGCCTGCACGCGAGGGTAGATCGTCGTCGAAGCTCCATTTGCAGTAAATTCTCCTAAATCGTTCAGTAGACAAGCGTCGTGACCGCACAATACTGCATTTAGAGACGCATAGAAATCTGACGACCCGTTGGCCTCTTTCCCAATTTTTTGGGTCGGAATCTCTATGGTAAGAGCATCGAATGCCACCGTTCTGGATAAATCAACGTGAGCAAACTCAAGTTTCGCTACATCGTCCGTCGTGCTCGCCTTAGTTGTCTTGCTATAGTAGTCGGTGATCACCTCGTGCACGTTAGCTACGAAGGATGTTTCTCCGGAGAAATGTTCGGTTAGATTTAGATGGTCCGCCATAGCAAATGAATCAGTTCGATCCTTGTAATAGAGATACCAGTCGTGCCCCCAAGCCACGTCTTCTTGCCCCCACCATCCGAGAAAAGAGTTGCTGACTAGCAACACATAGGCTGCAAGGTTCGTGGCGGTCGACTTATTCATGGGGAGTTCGTTATCTGATGGCAACTCAGTACGAGCTGCATTCATCGGCAGAGTGATCGCAGCGCTAGGCTCCAGAGCCGTTGAAAGGGTATATTGCTGCCAGGTTCGTGCAGGGAACCCGTAATTGGCAAGTACTTGCTTAAACGGATACGTGTAGTCATCGCTCTTATTGCACCAGATCGGCACTTCCTCTGTCGACACGAGTAAGTTCCTCATAATGGTGTTGAGAATACTATTGCCGGATGCACTCTCTCGAAAGCTTGCATTCCATGTTGTTGATAAAAACCCATGTGCATCCAAAGCCTGACTGACATTGTAGGCGTTTGCTGCAGTAAGGTCCGGAGACAAAATTCTCGGACGAATCACCCCCGGAACCACTTGCATATTCAAGGACGTGATACCAGTGTTGATCAAGTAGCCAAGAGCTGTAATCACTGTCGTGGCGGCGAACTTGTGCTGGTATTTCGTTGCTAAACAAAGGAAAGTGACAGCAACCAGCATACCGAGATACCCATCGATTGGCTTCATCAGCGATGCTGTCAGTGAACCGGAAATCGTGTTGTAGTGGTCAAGTAGCTCCTTCATACTATCTGCATTCATGTCTGAGGATTGGAACGAGTCAACCCGGACTCCCTTGTTGGCAAACGGAGCCATCACTGCAATGACTAGGCAAACCATAGCCACAGAAGCTGCGATCACGCGGAACCGATAGACACTGATGTAGACCGAGTAATTGGTGCGCAAGTTCTCATTCGTATACGCTGACGACAGTAGCCGATCCGACTTGATCTGTGGTTCCTGTATATTCAACATGGTTTGGAAGTGAGGAATGACATAGACTTGACGGCAACACGCCAAGCCGGTCTTTATTTACAACGCAGCTTCTCCTCCATAAGAAATCGGAGACGATGTCTTTTCTTGGTAGATAGGCGCACTTGGTCCTAACAGGGGTGAAATTTATGGTGTGAAGGCATAGTTTCAACCGAGATTGAGTTGTGGATTCAAAGCTGAGTGTTAAAATGTCTGAAACCTTTATTACTCGCTGAGGCTTGGCTTGAGACATCAAGTAGGACTAGTTGTCACCACCTCTGTGTGTCATTGCTAACAGTTCTGGTGCCTTGATCGTAGCCTTGGCAGCGCTTTCGTCTCCGCTGACGAGAAATGTTTGAGCTTCATCGTTCTTGTCAGCAAAAAGCACGCGTTCCATTCGAAGCGAGTCCAACGCTGGTTGGGCTGCACCTCCATCACTGTCACTGCGCAGATACGACCGCAGCATGAACGGAGGGAACTTGTTCTGGTTGGTGAGCGCTTCAACCGCAGTAGCGGCGGAGCCGTGCTCAATCAATTCGCCGCGGTTTGTCGCCATGAGAATCACCAAACCGCTAGCCAATACAAGGACGCAGCCGGCAACCGCGAGCAACAAACTCGCTGTTGGGATGGAGACTTGGACGGACATGTCCTGGATATTCCCAGCAAATTGCAGCGATCTCTGGTGAAGCGAGGAAACATTTGCCGGAACACGCGACTGAACCACTCCATTCTGGAACAGAAAGTAGAGGCCGGCTGTATACGCTGGCTGAAGCGTGTGCTCGATGTACAGGTTATTCTTTTCGATATGGTTTAAATAACTGTCGATGAAGGCTTCGCACCGCGAGAACCCTTGGTCTTGCATGTATGCTGTGAGCTCCGAGTTTGCAGTCGCGAAGTTGCGAGGCAAGACTATTAGTGAAGGTAGAGTCTCAGTCTTCAGAACGGCTCCACGGGCCTCCTCAACTGTCGACGCCAAAATTTTCCACTTCGATGACCCAACGTCAAAGTACACAGCGTTCAGATTGATCGGACTCAGCAAATTCATCGGGATGTTGTTGACGTTCACCAATAACTGATCGTTCGTCGACGAATTATCAGCCTTTTCGAGAGTAAATCGAACGCCATCACATCCATTCTCGCTAGCGCAAGTAGCATCGTATACTTCTGAGAGGTCTTCCGGGCTCCACGACAGCCGTCCGACAGTGAGGGAATACACCATCCGAGCGTTGACAAGTCGGCCGGCGGTGTACGAGTACAGATCGGAATCAGCTGGGGTGCTTTCAATTGCATCGCCTTCGATACGTTTCCCAACGCTGATAATAATCAAGGACGTGTTCGAGCGCTGGTTGCACGACTGCAAGACTTCGTTCGTGTGGAAATATTTAAAGTCGACGACCAAGTCTTCTGCCCCCTCATCATTGAGACAAACTGCGAGCGCTTGAACACGCGGGTAAATTGTGGTCGTGGATCCGTCTGCCGTAAACTCCTCCGCATTTCCAACGATGCAAGACTCCGGATTGCAGAGATAGTCGAACAAAGGTGCGTAAAAATTATTCCCACTCGACGAATTATCTTCTTGGACGCCAAGCATTTGCGTCGGGATTTCGATCGTCAAAGCGTCAAAAACCACCGTCTCGGATAAATCAACGTGAGAGAACTTTACCTTCGCCAATTCATCCATCGTGCCGACGTTCTCTGCCTTTTCAAAGTAGTCGGCAATCACTTCGCGGACGTTGGTTATAAAGGTGGCATTGCTCGAAGTTGGTGTGGTCAAGTTGAGGTAGTCCGCCATAACCAGAGGGATCGATCGGTTGCTCGAAGCATAACCAGGTGCGTACGTTCCCCACGCTTCGTTGGTTGAATTCCACCAACCAAGGAAGCTGTTGCTTACGATCAACGCGTACGCTGCCAGATTGGTAGCAATGGACTTGGTTATGGGAAGTTCCTCACCTGATGGAGCGGCGCTGGATGCAGCATTCATGGGTATCGTTAGTGAAGCGGTGGGTTCCAATGCATCTGAAAGCGCCAGTTGCTGCCACGATCGCTGAGGGAAACCATAGTTCGCGATGACATTCTTGAACGGCAAGTTGTAGTCGTCCGTGTGATTGCACCACGCTGGAACTTCTTCTGGCTGAACGAATAAATTCCTCATGATAGTGTTGAGAATACTGTTGCCAGGAGTGCTTTCGCGGAATTGCTGATTCCACGTTGTTGTCACAAATCCGCCTGCACTCAACTGCTGAGCGGTATCGTTGTTGGTGTTACTGCGAGGTCGGCAGTGATAATCCGGGGATGGATATCCCCCGAGATCACTTGGACGTTGAGTGAGCTGAAACCCGCGTTCATGAGGTAACCCACAGCAGCAATGGCAGCCATGACCAAGTATGTCCGTCGTTCTTCAAGCTGATTGTACTTTGCTGCGAGGCACAGGAAGGCCACGGAGACCACCATGGTCAAGAAGACGTCAACTGGTTTCATCACCAACGCAGTGATCGCACCTGAGACCGAGTTGTACTTGTCGAGCATTTTCTTCTGCTCGGCGGCATCCATCTCGGTGGACTCGAAGGTTCGAAGACGCACGCCATCGCTTGTAAACGGCAGCATCAAACCGACGAGTATGGCGACTACCAGCAGAGAACCAGAGAGTACTCGATAGCGGTACACGTCGACATGAAGCAAATAGTTGGTAGTCCCTTCAGCATCCACTAGAGGTGCGTATGCTGGTGTCTGATCCGATTCCTTTGCGGTCGACATGACCGCGTGCGGTTGCAGATAAAATGAAAAGTGAGGACCCCCACCAAACGAGTTAGTGCTGTCACGTCCACTCGACTGGCTTCCATTTGGTACCTGTCCGCTGCAAACAGTGGTCGTAACGTAGCACCTTCGTTAATTTGTGTACTCTACCTTTACCTTTCGAGGATTAAGGCGGTCGGTGGGCATTGATGAAGCTTTCGCGTGTGTGGTACATTGACGCTGAAAGCTAATATTCGAGGCGTATAAAGGCGGGGACAAAAAGTCAAACGGGTCCAGGTTTATCACGAACAGCAAACAGAAAACGAGCAATGTAATGCATGGTGTACAGCTACATGTAGCATCCCTTTGATTAGTGGTGCGGCCAGCACTATCCAATTCTTGTCGCCATGTGATTCCATTGGGAAGGCCTGAAGGCTTCAGCGAAGTCACACCTGCTCAGACCAATGTATGTATTCGCTCCAGCGCAGCTCTTACGTTATGAAAAATTGAAAGTGCAAGGAATCCAAATTGGACTGAGCGGTGGTAGGATAACTTTAACACCGGGTTCATTAATTAGTAATCTCTGGAGGACAATTGTAACTGCTTGTTCACTAATCACCGTCGATAGGAAGGCTCAATTCCGTATCGCCGAAGTCCATGCGTTCAATACGCAGCCATTTGTTTTAGTACCACCACTAAAGGACTGTCATAGCTTGAATCCAGGCACAGGGGAGGAAGTTAAGCCTTATTTCATAGTGTAGCAGCTACACTAGCACATGTACTAGCTGAGCATCCGTATCATGATCGCCAAGTCGACTTTGAAGTGCTTCGCTAATCGGTGCTGGTGGGCTAGATGTAAAAAAGTGACGTTTGAATCGGAGTATCATACCAATCTGGAGCACAACATTTTTTTTAAATGATCGGACATGTGGTTTGTACAGCTTCGTCTTCGCGTTGCTATTGCCAATTCGTAACCTACGAGCGTCGTCAGTTTTATGGTGGTTTTTGGTTGGCGCAACTCGACACAAGGGCACTATTTTCTGTTGACAGTATTTATCACTTGTCAGCACTTGGCGATGCAGCTAAGTACCTATTCATTGGCCGTTTGACCACTGCAAACGCAGCAATGTCGAGTACGGAAGAATCGGAGAGTGGGTCAGATCACACCAGCACTTATGATGTGCTCGCTGAGCTTCCCCCGGACGCGTGCAAGAAATCTACTGCCAAACTATGCGTTGAGCATTCGGATTCATCGCTCTCGTGCAATGGTTGGGTCGTTGGGGCTGGCGTGTGCGCTTTTCGGCGCGATGCTCCCGTTTGCTCGAAATGGATGCAACGTCCGCACGTTCCTATCAGACGAAATGAACCCGGACAAGCAAAAGAATATGCTGGACGATCACAACACAACAACAAAACACTATCTCCGGTGCGCTGACGTCGCTGCTCATGAAGCCCCTGGATATTTTTCTAAGTATGGTGATCGCGGTTGCTTTCCTGTGTGCGGCTACAAAGTATAGCGTCCACCAAGAAAGCCGAAGCAGATGTATCGTCACAGGAGTAGTCGGCTTTATTGGATATAGGCTGAACACGGGGTTCAACACGCTCAACTTACAAGTCGTGCCCGGCGTAGTCCATCCAAGAATTATCACGTCTGATCTTACAGTGGAGAATTTCAAGGACGAGGCGCAGCTTCTCGATGAAACGGGATTCTCGACGACAACTTCGGACAAGAAATTTTGCGAAAACACACCTGGCAACAGTGTCCTCAACACCATTTTACGCAACTTGTTTTTCGAGACGGAGGTGGCGCCAACCTGGTGCAACAGAAGTGATGACTATCCAAACCCTTACAACAGTTTTGTTACCAACTATGGCTTTCCTTCTCGGATGTGGCAACGTCGAGTTCTGTCAAAGGCTCTCGAGACGACGTCTTCGGTAA
The DNA here is from genome assembly GCA_024679295.1 of Phytophthora parvispora. Taxonomy (NCBI): domain Eukaryota; phylum Oomycota; class Peronosporomycetes; order Peronosporales; family Peronosporaceae; genus Phytophthora; species Phytophthora parvispora. Next base: position 16,800 of record JAHWLF010000040.1, read on the forward strand.
ATATATCGATAAATGCAACTGCAGCAGAGCTACCAAAGGACGACAATCTCCCGATGAACGTATCGGTTGCCACTAATCTTGCCGTGTAAGCATTGATAGTAAGCGACACGTTTTTCGGGTGGTGGAGCGAAGAAGATGAGGCGTGGGGGCGCTGGGCTTCTGGTAGGTAGTCTTTGAACATTTAAGCCCCAAATTCACTCGCCGATCACTTCAATCTGACGGCGCGCTCTACACCTAACGCCACGTTTGCTCGTGATGTCCACAAAGTGCTCGTCGATTACTACCGTAAGGTAAAATACGTCAGCACCACAGACCAATATGCGAAAGATCGAGTTCTCTCGTACGAACGTGTCCGGTGTTTGATGCGTTAACTGTCGAGATCCCAACCCAGAAGTTTGGTGAGCAGAAGGATGCCTCTTCATCTTCAAACCCGTACTACAAATCCTTGACAATACCCTGTGCAACCCTGAGATGTGCTTGTTATCGAATACGGACGAATTGACGGCCGATTATTCCGTAACAACAATACACCCACGTGTATTAGCACTTGCCATTTGTCTAAATGATGCTGGAGATGAAGAGCTGGTCGCGGACTACACATATTTCCAAGCGAACAAGCTTCTTCAGTCATGCAAAAATCGCTCGTCTACTTCAATGATGATTGTCAGTGTAGGCAAGCGGATAGAAGGCGATTCATTTGAGCCCTCTCCAACGACTGACATGTTCACTGCTGGCCAAACTACCAATGCTCACATGGTATATTCAATGACTGTGGGGCGTCTATCGTGGGATCCGGAGGATCTGTCAGATACGTACTCGGCCGAATGCGTTAGTGGCGACGGATGCTTCGGCCTTCAATTTCCGCTGGAACAAGCTGAAGGTTCAGATTCCAGGGAAGTGTTGTTGACTATAAACGCTAACATTCCCATGAACCTGTTGAACCCCATCAACTAGAATTACAACTGGTTCAGCGTAGGGGCGTCAAAGTGGAAAGTTTTGGCATCCCACGTTGAGGAGACTCAGAGTGGAACCATGGTGTTTCAAAGCAGGTCAGCATTGATGGTATTGCCTCGGAATTTTAAAAAGACGCGTTTCTCACTAAATTCGTAAATGCGTGAGGAAAGCGTTGAGTTTTGTGAGATGTGCATCGATGATCACATCAACAATATCATAAAGAACCACCTCTACATCGAGCACACGCTTCAACCGATGTACACCGCAGGACTCTACTTCATTTTTCAGAATGGGGGCGTTCGCAATGCGCTACAATACAACGGAACAGAACCACTCGTCAAGCAATCGTTGGACTTCTCCGGAAATACCCAAGAGATGCACGTGCAAGCATCGATCCCAACGACAAGTCTGGTGATTGCGTTCATCATGATTGCCGGCGGAATAACGGTAGCAATCCTGGGAAAACACAGCGAAGAAACATTGGTCAAGTACAGCACGGCGGCAACTGCGGTGGAAGCCATTGAAAGCCAGGAAAAGTTTCCGCCATTCATGTTACGCCTGGAAGTACGACATCGAGATCTCGAATCGGTGACGGAAGCTGTGCGCGGATCACTTCGGGTTGACAACCTGGTGCTTGTTCACAAGAAAGACAAATCTCAAAAATTTGCTATCACCACATAGTAGCTACATGAAAGGTTAAGAATTGAATCCAACAGTATAAAACTTGCCTTTTTAACATCGTTTTGCCTTCTTCGGAGCAACCCGCAGTTGATGGGTCACATTTTGCCTACTACGTAGAGTTGCGATTCATCGTCGACATTTACCATCGCCACGCGATCGACGCGCAATGAATTCAGTGCAACGTTGCCGCCCGATGTATCGTATAGCTGCAGCTCAAGCATGAACGGTGGGAATTTCTCTTGGTTCGCGATTGCTTCTGCCAATGTGCCCGCGGTTCTGTGTCTATTCAATGCTCCCTCTCCATGCTTGCCTAGGAAAGCAATTGTTATGCCGCCCAGCACCACAAGAATGCAACCCCCGACAGCGAACAGCAAGCTCGTCGTCGGAATAGACGCTTGGACGTACATGTCTTGGATATTCCCTGAAAACTGAAGCGACCGCTTGGTAGCAACAACACTAGCATTCAAAGGGAGCTGTTTTAGTACCACTGCGTTCTGCAAGATAAAGTAAAGGCCAGCTGTATACGCCGGTTGCAGTGTGTGCTCGATGTACAGGTGGTTCTTCTCAATGTTGTTGATGTGCTTGTCGATGAATATCTCGCAGTTTTCCCATCCAGTTTCATTCATGTAGTCCATCAGTGATGTACTGGTATGCTTGAAATTTCGGGGCAGCACAATCAGTGCCGTCCGGGACTCCGTTTCCAGCCCTGCGCCTCTAGTCTCCTCAACTGTAGATGCCAATATCTTCCACTGTGATGAGCCAACAGCATACCAAAGGCTGTTCATGTTGATAGGACTGAGCAGGTTCATCGGAACGCTCTCATGGCTGACAAGCAAAAAGTTGTTGATCGACGAATTATCAAGGTTCTGTAGACGAAAGTGAATTCCATCGCAGCCAGTGGATCTAGCGCACTCGGCGTCGTATGTTTCGCTTAAGTTCTCGAATGTCCACGCCAAACGCCCCACAGTGAGCGAGTAAACCATTCGAGCATTAATGATCTGACTGGCTTGGTTTGAATCAGTTGAGGAGGCAGCCTCCAACGTGTCACCTTCAATACGTTTCCCAACACTTACAACGATCATCGAGGTGTTGGAACGCTGCTTGCATGACTGCAGCAACTGGTTTGTGTCGTAATAACTGAAGTCCACAACCAAATCTTCTCCACCAGCGTCATTTAGGCAGATTGCTAGAGCCTGGACCCGCGGATACACTGTAGTTGTCGTTCCAGTTGCCGTGTACTCTTCGGCATATGGCATAAGGCACGCTTCAGCGTTGCACAAGTAGTCGCGCAGGGTTTTGTAGAACGGGTTGGAACTCGATGAGTTATCCTCTTGATCTCCGTACTTTTGTGTAGGGATTTCAATCGTCAAAGCGTCAAATACGATCGAATCTGAGACATCAACCTTCGTAAACTCCACTTTTGCCAGCTCGTCTGTTATACTTGCGTTCTCGGCCTTGCTGAAGTAGCCCACAATCGCAGTGTGAGCGTCACTCAGGAAGGATGCGTTAGAAGAGGAACTGATTGTCAAGTTAAAATGTTCCGCCATAGACAATGTCCCCGATCTGTTGACGACCGTGTTAAAATTCCATGCTTCATCGCCACGCCCCCACCAGCCGAGGAAACTATTGCTGACAAGCAGGGCGTACACCACCAAGTTTGTAGCTACAGATTGGTTCATTGGGAGATCATTGTCCGGTGGGAGGTCTGCTGTTGCAGCGCTCATTAGCATACTCACCGACAAAGCCGGCTCGATGGCTCGAGGGATCGCATACTGCTGCCACGTCCGCGGGGGGAACCCATAGCTAGCCACTACGTGCTTGAAAGGATAGGGATAGTCATCAGTATGGTTGCACCAAGTCGGAACTTCTTCTGTCGCCACGAATAAGTTGCGCAAAATGGTGTTTAGAACGCTATTGCCAGGGTTATCTTCTCGGAAGCTTGCGTTGAGCGTAGTTGTCAACAATCCTTCAGGATTTAGTTGCTGCGTGTTGTCGAATGCATTCTCAACAGCGAGATCGAACGCGACGATCCGAGGGTGAATTGGACCAGAAACCACTTGCACGTTAAGAGCGCTGAAGCCAGTGTTCATCAGGTAGCCCACCACGGCGATGACCCCCATGACGAGGTATCGGCGTTGAACTTCGCGGCGAATGCTGTATTTTGTTGCAATGCACAACAGCGTGACAGTCACCACCATACTGAGAACCACGTCCAGTGGCTTCGTCAGCAGCACGGTTAGTCCGCCAGAGATGGAGTTGTATTTGTCCAGCATTTTCTTCTGTCTTGCAGGCTCCATATCGCCAGCTTGGAAAGTGTCAAGCCGGACGCCATCATGGGCAAATGGGAGCATCGCACCGACTAACGCAATTGCCATTAACAACGAGACCCCAAACGCTCGAAGGCGGCGAACACTGATGTGGAGTGAATAGTCGGTAGGGGGTTTGCCATCATGAAGATTCTGCGATTCCGCCGAAACACTCACGTCAATCTCGCTCTGGGGCGGAGCGGTATCCGGCATCGATGCTCGTCCTGTGTGGTAATAGCAGCAATGGGTTTGCGGTCCCAAGGCGTCCGAACGTCCTCTAGTAAAATATCCTGGCGAGACTGAGTTTAAGTTGGATCTTGTTAGATATCTTTTCAGAAGTCACATGTGATTCTTCGCTTCTTCTTGCCTTGAGTCAAGGTTTCTGGCCATCAATCGATGGGCTAGAGTGCTACAACAAGTCCTTCTTGGCTAACCGTTCAGTGGTGGTGAAAGGGTGAGCCACAGGTGCAGCCAAAGACGTCACTCATCATTGTACCGAAGAGAGATCACTACGATGGAGAACATAGAAGCATCGCAGACTGAGGTGAGTGAGCCTTCAGAGCTACCGATGGAGAGAAGCTCATCTGCAGAATACACCCTTGGTATAAAGATTCTTCGATTTCCAGCGTTGGCTCTTTCCGTGGTGATGGCTGGAATGTTCATTGGAATAACACTCCCGTTCGCTGGTAATGGAATCCAAGTTGGTTCATTTCGACCTGGACGCTGCAGGGCAAAAAGACATACTAGACAAGTACAATGGCCGTCTGGGCAGTTTGACGGCACTGCTAATGAAGCCTTTCGACGTTGCTCTGGGCATGGTAGTCGCGGCTGTTTTCCTCTGTCTCGCTACGAAGTTGAATGTGTATCACGAGAACCAACGCAGGTACCTTACGACGGCTGCCATTGGAGTCGTGGGGTACATGATGAACACCGGCTTCAATTATCTGAATTTGCAGGTAGTTCCTGGAGAAATTGCCGCACAGGTAATGCCGTCTGATTTTGAAGGTGAAAGCGTTCAAGATAATATTCAGCAGCTCGATGCCGAGGGTTATCTATCAACGACGTGGGACCCAAAGTTTCGCGAAAATACGCCTGGAAACAGCGTGCTTAATATCATTTTGCGGGGCATGTTCGTCCCCAATGAGGAGGTCCCTGCTCACTGTGAGGGGACAGACCGTTGGTTTTTACGTGATGCGTTAAGAATGTATTGCCAACCTATGGATTCCCTGCGCGAACCTGGCAACAGTACGCGCTATCCAAGGCATTAGAACCGACGGCTGCATTGAGAATGTCCTTGAAAACGGATGGACCTGACACAGGGTAGTACGTTAGTCTACCAATGGACGAGGCTATTGCAACGAACCTGGTGGTCTACGCGCTAGTCGTGAGCAACACCTTTCTTGGTTGGTGGAGTGAAGAGGACGAGGCGTGGGGCTATTTCACCCATGTGGATTCAACGGGAAAAGTTGTACTGGCGGACTACTTCAACTAAACTGGTAATGCCAACTTCGCCTCTACTGCACGTACAGGAATTGCGGACTACTATGACAAAGCACGCGACGCCAGCACATCGGATGAATTGGCTAGCGTGGAGTTTATCTTACTGAAACTATCGTCTTTGATACGCTGACGATCGAGATCCCGACACAACGATATGGTGAAAAGGGAGACAATCTGTCAAGCGCAAATCCAATCTATCGGAATCTGGACCCGTACACATGCAATACCAAGGCGTGCCTGATGGCGGACTACGAGGAATTCAAGGCAGATGGAAACATGACTGTGATCCACCCTCGCGTACAAGCACTCGCTATTTGTTTGAACGATGAAGGGGAAGAACTCTTGGTTGTCGACAATGACTACAGTAATCTCAGTGAGATTCTTCAGTCGTGCCTGCAGCGTTCGAACAAGTCCATGATTATTATCAGTCTGGGAAAGCGCATACAAGGAGACTCATTCGTGACTTCTGCCAGGTTTCCACGATAACCGAGAATGCTCGCATGGTGCATTCCCTGACCGCAGGGCGGTTCTCGTCGAAGCCAGAGCCCTTGGCTCAAAAGTTCCGCGCTGAGTGTGATACTGGCTATGGGTGCAGTGGCATTCAATTCCCACTTGAAAATACTTCGGGCTCATCGCTGAACGATCATGTGGTGGTGAGTGAAAGCGGAATCTCGGTGACTTCGCTTAGTCTGATTAACTTGAACTGGCATTGGTTTACCGTGGGTAATTCACAATGGACGATGTTGGTATCGACGGCTGACGAGCCTAGAGCAGCCTTAGAAGCTGAGTCCATACCATCTCTCGTTGTCTTACCACGCAACTTTAACTCTACGGATGGAGAATTCACTTCGTTCACGATCAAGTCAGATATGTTTCTTGTGTACATTGACAAGCATCTGAATCAAATCGAGAAGAATCACTTGTAGATCAAATACACGCTACAGCCAGCGTATACGTCAGGCCTTTACTTCATTTAAAAAAATGCCGTGTCCTGAAGCGCCTACCTTCGAACAGTAGTCACGATCCGGCCATTCCCTTGCTAGCGTTTTCGGGCAACATCCAGCAATTGTGCCTCCAACCCACGACAAATATGGTCGTAGCTTTTGCTGGGTGCTTTCTGATGGTGGTAGGTGGAATCACCATCGCGGTGCTGGGAAATCGCGGTGGCAAGGCATAGTTGAAACATGGCACTGCGGCAACTGCAGCAACTGCAGCCGAGGCAATCGCAAACCGAGACAAGTTTCCTCCCTAATGCTGCGCTTGACGCTGAGAGATATCTCAACTGGAAAATTGGTGGAGCTTTCGTTCGACTCTCTCCGTGTCGAAAATGTGGTATTTATGACCGAGTAGGACACAACCCAGCAATTTGTCGTCCACGGAAATGACCTCAGCAGTGTATACCTGCCAAATGGAGCCGGAAAAGGTGATCAAGTTGACATCTGCACTTCCTCAGTCCAAAAATGCAAAGGAGGCACAGGATACTAAATGCAATGAATGCAGTTGATTGAAAGTTATTCTTTTAAGCATTTAAAAATGATATCTGGGATATGAGAAAATCAGATATCCTCGATTGAGATCGGCGTTAGATCTGTTCACTGAAAGCACCAGACAAAGTCATTCTTCAATTTACCAAGTAACTAGCGCATCAATGCCCAATACGATTGAATCACTGAGCGAGTCCGACCGGACAAGTGCTTTTCCCGAATCAACGACAACAGAGAAGTCTGTGGCGAGCTACAAGCTCAATATTGGTGTTCACCGGTTTCGAGCAGTCGCGGGATCTCTTGTGATGGCATTCGCACTTATCGGTGCGATGATACCGTTCGCGCGTGAAGGGCTTCGCGTCGACTCCTTCGAAGCTGATGAAATGGACGCTGCCGAGCAGAAGAAAATGCTGGACAAATACAATTCCATATCTGGTGGACTGACCGTGCTGATAGCCAAGCCTTTGGACATGTTCCTGAGTATGGTGGTGAGTGTAGCCTTGTTGTGTCTAGCGACCAAAACTAGTGTCCATCACGAAACACGACGCAGGTATCTGGCGATGGGAGTCATCGGAGGGGTCGGCTACCTAATGAACACGGGGTTTAGTGCTCTTAACGTCCAAGTTGTATCCGGAAAAATCCGTCCAAGAATCATCGTGTCCGACCTCTCTGTGGAGAACGTACATGACAACACCCAGCCGTTAAATGGCGATGGTTTACTAACGACTACTGTGGATGTGAAATTCCGTGAGAACGCACCGGGTAATAGTGTGCACAATACGATCTTGCGCAACTTGTTTGTACCGACGGAAAATGTTCCGACGTGGTGCAACCATAGTATCGCGTACTCGAGTCCGTTCCAAAATCTTTTCGCTAGCTATGGCTTCCCCTCACGATCGTGGCAGCAACACGCGCTTTCGCGGGCACTAGAACCGACAGCGTCGATGAGCATACCCATGGACGTGAATGCTAGCGACCTCCCGATCGATGATGATCTCCCGATGAACGTTTCGATCGCGATGAACCTGGCTGTGTATGCTTTGGTGGTGAGTAACAGCTTCTTGGGCTGGTGGTCGGAAGAAGATGAAGCATGGAGCTCTCACAGTCGCGGGTTTAGTACTACGGGCTACACGAAGCCGCTTGTCATGGCGGAGTACTTGAATTTAACGAAGCCGTCTCCAAAGTCTTCTTTTGTAAACAACGTCCAAGCCGTAATTGTTGATTACTTCAGCAACGCAAGACACGCTAACGTCACTGACGAGTTGGCAAAGATGGAGTTTTCACATCTGGATCTGTCTGAGACTGTGGCGTTGGATGCGTTAACGATCGAAATCCCAACACAAAAGATCGGTCAGCAGCAGGACAATTCGTTAGGATCAAATCCGTTCTATGAAACGCTGAATGGCATCGACTGCAATCCGGAGGCGTGTATTGAAAGCAGTTTTGAAGAGTTCACTGAAGAAGGAAATGCAACAACGATCTACCCTCGCGTACAAGCTCTTGCGATTTGTCTGAACGATGAGGGGACGGAAGACTTGGCTGTGGATATCAACTACTACAATTCGAACGAATTCCTCCAAAACTGCACGATGAGATCCACTACATCGATGATGATCGTCAGTATCGGCAAGCGTATCGAAGGTGACTCATTTGAGGCTTCTTTTACTGGACCTGAGGTGGCTAGCCAAATTGTTAATGCACGTATGGTGTATTCGCTAACTGTGGGACGGCTATCGTGGACACCGGAGGATTTGTCGGACGTGTACGAAGCTGAATGTGCTAGTCAAGACGGGTGCTTCGGAGTTCGATTCCCTCTGGAGACGACGAATAATCAACTGCTGATTAGCAGCAGCAGAATTCCGATGGATCTGCTCAGCCCAATCAACATGAATGCGGGGTACTTTTCTGTCGGCGCATCACAGTGGAAAATCTTAGCGTCTACTTTTGAAGAGACCAGAGGAGCCAAGTTGAAAACGGAGTCCAAAACGTCTCCGATTGTTTTGCCGCGTAATTTTAAGTATGCTGACTCGGCTCTCACGAGGTATATGCTCGAGGAAGACGGGTCGAAAGACTGCGAGATACTAGTCGATATGCATATCAACCACATGGAGAAAAATCACTTATACATCGAGCATACACTCCAGCCTGCGTATACAGCTGGATTGTACTTTATTTTCCAGAACGCCGTGGTTGTCAAGCAGCTTGCTACAAATGCTAGCACCTTCTCGGCCGAGAAACTGCTTGCATTTACGGGGAATATCCAAGAGATGAACGTCCAAGCTTCAATCCCGACAACAAACTTGATACTCGCGGTGGTGGGATGTGTTGTCGCGGTGTTAGGTGGTATTAGTATCGCTGTATCGGGGAAGCGTGGAGAGGCAGGATTGCTTGAACACAGCACAGCGGACACAGCAGCTGAAGTTATCGCGAATCCAGACAAATTTCCTCCTATTATGCTGCGCTTAAAGCTTCGAGATAGTGTCACTGGCAAGTTTGTTGATACATCGTTGGATTCGCTTCGCATTGAAAACGTTCATCTCGTCAATGATGCTGATGAAACCCAACACTTTGTTGTCAGCGGAAGGTAACATGCCACTTCTCTATTCGTCCAATTTGCTCCGAGAACAACCGTGCTCGTCCCATTTTTTTTTTTTTTCAAACAAAACTTTGCACCAGCGAGTTCACGAGGTGAGAAATCGCGTACGATGTCGGCGAGAATCTGGTACATGCTGTTTGATGTACGGACGCGTGGCCCGCTCCCAAATTGCTCGCCGGCCTTCACTCCATGCGCCGGAATCGAGTGTGCTCAGGATTTCCAGGCTGTAGTCTGCGCAAGGGAACGAAAAAGCGATGTGTGGGCGAGCCAACTCCAGGTTATCAGAGACACAAGCGAGGTCCAAGATCCTCTGCAAGCCTCCGATTCAATGGACGGCTTAGGGGAGGATGCCGACCATGCCATCGTCGTGTCTGTACCTTCCTCAGCCACCCCCGCCTCGGAGGTTCAGGAATTTGACTGGACGCCATCGGAAACGCGCTTTCAGCTTCATTTGCACGCTGGCGTCCGAACGTTTGAGCTACCTCAACAATGCATGCAGGGTGCCGGATTGGGTCGCGGTGACAAGCCAAGGACACTTTTCTGTCGACCACAAATGCTGGAGTAATGGAAGGAGATCTATCGGTGCTGGATTCGGACACATGCACTGTTGTGGATTGAGGGTCTGCCAGGCACGGGGAAATCATGCGCAGCCTTGGCATTCGCATACGCGTTGACTCAACGCGTATGCGAACGGTTGAGGCCGGCGCAGTGGGATGTGCTGTGGATTCATCTGTCTCACGACACCATGCTTTGTCATTGCGTGTGGTTGCGAGGACGCGAGAAGATAACGTGCATTGTG
>JAHWLF010000041.1:2795-27056 GCA_024679295.1 Phytophthora parvispora
GGAGTGGGCGGGGGGGGGGGGGCAAAGCACGACAACGGTGATTTGCACGCCGTACGACAACGGTGTGGCAACGCGGGACAAGCACTAAAGATACTTTTCTGCTTGGTTTCCAGCATTACAAAGGCAATGTAGTACCTACCCGGATCAAGTGCGGCGTTAATTGTGGCGATGGCAACCTACCATTCCCTGCAGCATATCAACGTGGAATCGATTTCAATGGGCCATGCCTATAAACTATGCATTGCGCTTTGGTATTGTCTGGCAAACAAACGCAACACACAAAAAGAGCAACCCCACTTCCGCACACACTAGCAGCAGGGTTTTGTCTCCATGCAGCTCCGCATCATGAACGAAGCAGCATTGACAATGCGGTTGGCGAACCTAACTACCGTAGTTGCTAAGTCCTGATACATTGCCATCATGGCGTGCACAACGATACCGCCGCCGCATAGGAGCTGAAAAAGCATTGCATAGGCTAGCTAGACGCGTGCCAGCAGCGCCTGTGGTGGCAGAATCTTTCCTAGATATCCCGGCAACCTCGAGCGCGCTGACCGATGTCCAACGTGCTCTTCCCTTGACGGGTTGGCAGTATACCGACTAAAAGCGGACGTTACGCTCTTATTAGCACTTTCATTTCTAAGAACAGTTTACTTAACTTCAGGTTTGTATAGTTCTGGTGCTCTTAATCCGTGAGTGTAATCACATCGAATGATGCTCAATCCACCAACGCTCTTCCGCAACCTTCGCGCAACCTAAGCGCGAGATTACACCCTGATACGTCGTGTGTTCATACACAGGTTTTACCGCAAAAAGCCACGAAGAGCTCACAATCGAAACTATCGCCTCGCGCACACCCCTCCACAGCCACGATGCAGCGCGCTTCAACAACTCTCCTGACGCTCTTCCTGCTCCTCCTGGCGGCTGCAATGGCTTCTGCAGCCGTCACCTCCTCGGACATCACCCCGTCGTCGGACGCTTCGTCTTCTGACCTGCTGGAGAAGACCTGGACGGTCTCAGTTGCCAACCTCGACAAGCTCGAGCTTCAGGTGGCCGGCAACGTGTTCGTGGACTACGACAGCTCCCTGCAATCCACCGACGGAGTGGCCGCCAAGGTTGTGATGCGAGCCAGCACGCCGAAGCTGCTGGACGCAGTGGACGTCACGGACATTGGGGGAGACAGCGCTGCCGCCGGCGTGGACAGCGGCGTCCGCCTGCACTACAAGAACCAGCACGTGCACGTCGAGGGTCTCGTCACGACGCAGATTGTGTTGAGCAGGCCTAATGCACTGCGCTCCATTAGCGCCACGAACGCGCAGAACGTCGTGCTTGGAGAGAGCGTCGTTGTGAACGACGACAAGGCGGCGAGTTTGCATTTCTCCACGCATGGAAACGGACACATCTTCGTCGAGTCTGCAGTTGGCAGTACAATTGATGTGCAGTCGGTTGGCATCGCTGTTTCTGGTAACGGTGGCGTCCAGTTCCAGGCCACGTCGGTGAAGGTTGCTGAGGAGCTGGTGGTCTCATTGGTCGGATCGGGCCACGTTGCCGTGCTAGCGGAGGAGAGCTTCAATGCCGGCAAGGTGGAGTCTGCTGTCGCAGGGACTGGTAAGGTCTTTGTGCAGACGCCGAGTCTCCAGGTCGAGACGCTTGCAACGGAGATCGTGGGAAACGGCGAGGTTTCGTACGCGACTTCTGGCACTTGTGACACGGAGAAGATTCGCCTCGCTGCTGAGGGCTCCGTGAACGCAGCGTCCATTGTCTGCAAGAACGCTGATGTGAGCATTCTCGGCACTGGTGAAGTGGTGCTCCAAGCTACCGAGCGGCTGTCGACGACGCTGCTGCTCACTGGATCGGTCAAGTACGTGAACGAACGCCCCAAGTCGATCCAGACGTCAGGCCTCGTGCTCGAGAACAGCGTTCAGCCAGCTGAGGCCATCCCTTCGACCAAGTATGCGCCTCTTAACCCGCCCAGCCGAGCTGCCACGGGCGTCTTCCTGACCGTCGAGCCCGCCAACAACAACGACAGCCCGTACGTTCACGTGCGGCCGGTGATCGAGCCATCCATGACGCTTCAGAGCCTGAGCGCATCGCTGCCCGAGAGCATGAGCGCTCTCGTGCTCTTCGAGGTGGCTCTCGCAGCCATGGCCTTCGTCGCCTTCTCCGCCTTCAAGTTCAAGCAGCGCCGCATCCGCAGCAAGTACCAGTCGCTGCTCCCATGATCAAGCAGACACCAGAAATCTCCCACACACGAACGTTATGAACATTGTATCGATAGTAAGTTTAGCCAAACAAAAAGTGATAATGCATAATAATACGTGCTCAGCACTATCATACCAGGAATCCTTGCACGAAATCTTGCCAGCAGGGACAAACTTCAACTATACCTGAGCCGAGTTGCCTATCGAGCCAGTTCCCTTTTGCACCAATGATTCGCAAGCTGAACTTGGTGTGGCACACGTTTTGGATGAGTGTATCCATCAGCGCAGCTACACGATACTCTGGTCCAGTTCCTGGTCTGCATGGGTCTGCGCAATGGAGATTCTGTCCTCCACGAGTGCGTCGGGCTTGGAGATCAACGCCACCATCGCAGCCAAGTCGAGGGTGCCCCACTGGGCCGCGGTGCAATGCGAGACTGGCAGCAGCCCATCCTGTGATGCCCAACGGGTGGACGCCGTGCGCGTCCAGGGCAGTCGAAACGTGTTCATCCGCTACGAGGCCCCCGAGGACGACGACAATAGCGGCAATGATGTCGCGAGAGTGCGAGTCATCAAGGGGGACGTCCACGACCCAAAGGACGTTCTGTTGCGCCTGAGTACCACGGGTGGTCTCCTCACGCTGGACATCACAGCGTCCAAGAAGACGATCGAAGTGGTGCTGCTCCAGAAGGACCAATTGCAGCGCGTAGAGAGTCGAGGGTCGGGTGACGTTGTCGTTGAGGACAATGTATTGGCGACAATGGGGCCGCGGTTGTCCATCGCTGTTCTGGGAAGTGGTGACCTGTATGCTACGACCACGGAGACCGTGAGGGTGGACACTTTGACGCTGAATTCCAAGGGCGGTGGACTATTGCAAGCGTCCTTCGCAGAGCTCCGAGTGTCCAAGTTGGTAGTGGAGTATTACGGATCCGGGGACGTTGCGCTGTTCGTTGATTCGGACAGCGATGTGGACAACTTGTCGGTCGTAGCGGAGGGATCGGGCGATGCGTGTCTGAATTGGGCCGCAGCGGTGTCGTTGAATGAGTTTGTGGTCCAACAAGTCGGAGGGGGAGATTTGTCGGTGGGTCCACGAGGATCTTGCCAGGCTGCCAAGTTTTCGATGCGAGGTTCGGGTCAACTTGACGTAGGAGGCGTGCAGTGCGATAGCGTTGATGTCGATCTGATGAGCAGTGGCGACGTTATCGTGCAAGCCGCCAACTCGCTAGCTGTTGAAGGCTATGGCTCTGGGGATGTGAAGTTCGCTGGCCAGCCGCCACATGCGTTCGTTAGCACGGGCTACAGACAGCTGAAGCTGGCGCCTGTCGACGGCTCGTACCTTCCAGCAAGTTGCAAGCGCCACAAAACTCCAGCGATCAAGGCGAAGTATGCTGCTCTCTCGGGCGGTGTTTTGGCGTCGACTAGTCCTGGGAATGTCGGCGTTGAGCTGGATTCGGCTGAGAGCAGCTCATCGGTTGCCACTGGGAGAGATGCAGTCGGCTTCGTGTGGAGCGGCGTGAGTCGAGACAAGGACAACATCGTCCCGTTGGCCGCAGTTGTGTTTCTCGTGGCGATGGTGCTCCGCTGGTTCAATAACTCTCGCCGTCGAGCCCGAGAGGAACAACGCCAGCCCCTGCTTCGTGCACAGCGGCGCGTATATGTTTGAAAAGTGACGTTGTTATCAAGAAACCAATCGGTCAAGAACCTCAGTAAGTGTGTGAAGAATTATCAATGAATTGAACAAGGCGGACAACTCGCCATGCTTCAGAGCTCGAGCTGCAGAGTTGCAGTGATCTCGGGGCAGTGCCAAAAAAGCAGCAGGCACGGTAAATGTCCTGATCGCACATCAAATCGCCAGCTGTTCCTCACAGTGATTCAGAGCGCCAGTAGCGGAGACCGTGTCAAGCCTGACTCGTCGAGTCTACTCCGCACGACTCGCTCCACCAGTTCGACGATGGACGACTTGTTTTCCGGCGACGTAGCTCCGTATTGGACGGTGCATTGTACCCCTGGCTCGAGCGTGTGCGACCAGGACCAGGCTTTCGTTGTCATTGTCACTGGCAGCAACGATGTCGTGCTGCGGTACGAAGAACTGGACACCATCGGCAACGGCGATGTGGCTCGAGTCAGGATCAAAAGCAGCAGCTCTTCGGAACCGCAGAGTGTTGCAGCTCAACTACTGGTAGTCGACGGTCTGCCGGTGCTGCAGATTTCAGCGACGGAAGAGAAGCTTGACGTGGTGCTACTGCGCAAGGAACGCGTGCAGCGTGTGGTCAACCAAGGCTCCGGAGACGTGTCAATCGAAGACAACGTGGTGGTAACAAGTGGGCCGAGTTTGACGATCGGGGCGATCGGCAGCGGAAATGTCTACCTCACGTCGTCCTCACCTGTCACGGTGGACAAACTCACGCTCAGCTCTCAAGGCAGTGGCCATCTTCAAGGCGTGTTCTCCGAGTTCGACGTCCAGACGCTGACGCTGAAGGTTGTTTCCTCGGGAGGCGCTACCATCCTGGCGGAGTCCACGGGGAATGTAAACTCGCTGACGATGACAGTCCAAGGCTCTGGGTCTTTGTGTCTCACTGCAGACGCCTCGTTGGAGACCAACCACGTCAAAATCGAGAAGATCGGCAACGGAGGCATCTCGCTGGGACCACAGGGGTCATGCCAGGACGCCGAGGTGTCGATTGGCGGGTCTGGCACCATCGATGCTGGTGGAATCCAATGCAACAAAGTTAACGTTGATCTGCTGGGCAGCGGAAACGTTATTGTGCAGGCTACCGGTTCATTGTCGGGTGACGTCTACGGGAGCGGTCACCTGCGTTACTTTGGTGCTGCGCCACGCTCCATTGACAATGTGAACTACATGGGCCTCGTAGTAGCAGCGCCGACGTCGACTTCGTATCGCCCATCGGGCTGCAAGGTGAAGTCGTTTCCGTCGTTCGTGTCGACTACAACCAGCTCCTCCAGGCAAGCGGATGGATCTGTGGCCGGCGCCGAGTTCCGCTATGACGTGACGATCGACCAGAGCAACATTCTGTACCTCGCAGGCATTGTTTTCCTTGTGGCACTGGTCTTGCGATGGTTTAACGAGTCTCGCCGTCGCGCGCGCGAGGAACAACGCCAGCCGCTCATCGGCGCACAGCGCAGAGTATATGTGTAGGTGTGTGCAAGTAGCGAGTGGCGAGAACGACACCCAAGTATCTCCAGCAATTGCTCGTTAATATCTCGGTGCCGCTGGCTCGCTTCCAAGCATTTTCCGGCCGCGCTTCCGCCTAGACAAGCGCCATTCATTGATCGCGCGATGGCAAGCAGAGCTTGGAAGCACTGCCCTGCGTGTGCTAGACGTGCGTTTGTGCTGATCGCAGGATAATTACAGGAATGTTGGTGGTACCGGCGCTACAACAACCTGAGTGAAACTAATATATCCAGCCATCTCATGTTTCAAAAAGCGTTTTTACCTTTATTAAACCTTTATCATAACATACCCTTGTACAACGGATACAGTGTGCGCATAGACGGTACTGATGCAGGAATGTGTGTACTTCAACTTGCGGCTCCCTCAAAGCACGCGCAGCAAGCTCCGCTCGCCACTCACAACGCAATTTACCGTCTGCAGCGCACACCACCACCGCCACCAAGCCTCTGATCCTGCAGCACACCGTGTCGACATGAAGCGTGCCTCGTTCTTCTCTGCCCTCGCCTTCGCGCTCGCCCAGACTGTCGCTGACGGCGCTCTCTCCGTCACCTCCACGGAGCCATCGCAAGCCAACGACCTCAACGGAGCCTTCAACGAGAAGGTTTGGACCGTGAACGGCGATGACGGTGACGTGCTGGACGACCTCAAAGTCCAAGTCGCTGGCAACGTCTTCGTGGACTACGACGCCTCGCTTCGTGCTGCCGACGGCGGTGTTGCCGCCAAGGTGGTCCTGCGCAGCAGCACGCCCGACATGCTGAACCTTGTGGACGTCAGTATCCACGACGCAGAGGGAAGCGGGTTCCGCGTCCACTACAAGAACACGGACGCCCGCGTGGTGGGCGGTGTCGTCACGCAGATCATCGTGAGCGACCCGAGCGTGGTCTCTAGTCTGAGTGCCATCCACGCGGACAGTGTCGTGGTGGGCGAGAGAGTTGTGGTGTCCAACAACCCATCCGCTAGTCTTAACCTCGACATCAGCGGCGATGCCGAGATCTTCGTGGGATCTCTGAACGAGAACCTAGTCGCACTCAAGTCCATTGAAATCGCCAGCTCCGGCGATGGCCACGTTCAGTTCCTGGCGTCTTCGATCCAAGCGGACAAAATCGCCGTCAACCTTTCAGGGGACAGTAAAGCGGTTATTGAGGCTACGGACAAGATCACTGTTGACTCGTTGGTATCGTCCATCACGGGTGATGGCAAGATTTTCGTGCAGACTGCCAATCTCCAGGCCCAGACGCTCACGGCGAGTCTGTCGGGCGACGGAAAGGTGGCGTACTCGTCTGCGGGATCCTGTGTGAACGAGGTTATTCATCTGAGCGGAGACGCCTCGGTCTACGCTGGCTCCATCGTTTGCAAGACTTCGACGGTACAGACATCTGGAGACGGCAAAGCCATTGTTCAAACAACGGACACGCTGACGTCGGTGGGCGGCGGATCCGTCAAGTACGTGAACGCACCGCCGCAGCGTATCGTGTCCAGCTCGATCTTCAGGAAGCACAGCAACGTCAAGCCGGCCAAGTACAACAAGGTGAAGACGCGTCGCCCGTCGATCCCGCCCACCAGAGCGCCAACGGACCTCACCATTGTACTGAAGGCGGCCTGGTTCGGCGATTCCCCTCACGTCAGTGTGTACTCTGGCTTTGGAAACACGATTGTCATCGACGGAACGGGGCTTGCGGTCTCCGATATCCCAGCGCATCACCACACTGTCGGACCCTTTGGTGTTTTTGCCGCTGTGGCATTTGTGGCCGCCATCGCCGCTGCAGCCTTCAAGATCCGCGAGCGCCAGACCCGCGAGCAGTACCACCCGCTGGTGTAAGAATGCAAAACCGAGTCCTAGTTGCCGACTTGTGCCAGAAGAGGAAAGATGTTGTTCATAGCCCCCCCCATGTTCGTAATTAAAACAATGGCAACCATACACCTATGCAAGGTGACGTGTTCAATGCTTTATGAACAAAATAACCAAATCGCGGTCCATTGGCGCACTTGAGACTCAACTATTTGTGTGACACTGACAGTTCGGCATGCTCGCCAAGCATAATACTACGGCCAAAACTCGATCATATAATTGTCGTTTTCAAGCGGTATCCAGAAAGCGAAAACTGGGCTTGCCTATCGCGTGGCAAGACTCGTTGTCACACTTACCCAAAAGCCTGGGGTCCTGTACAACAAGATGCAGTGCCTTGAGAACAACACACGTTGATCCCGCGTTCGGTAGAAATCGGGTCGAAGGACAAGTGCCTCGTGTACACTTATAGTCGCCTCATATCTTATGAGTGAGACTAATTTGTGTGGGAGTCATTTCAGGGTGGACACCTCTCGTTCATCGTCTCGTGAACAGTCAAACAAAATGCCTCGTTGTCGCGTTGGACGGAAACGGAGTTCTGACTGGAGTATTTCTTGCAATTCAATGTGCGTGCCAACAAGCACGGGTAACAGAGAATACTGTGTCCAAACTCATTGAAGTGGGAATAAATGAAAACTGGAACTCTTAGTAGATAGAGAAACTGCCTGCTCATTCATCGCGTCTTTCACCATAGCCTTAAACAAGAGAGAGGGCTTACATGTATCGTTAACGCTTCGTACAATGCGTTCTTCGCACTTGCTTATCGCCGATAAGCAAGTATAAGTTATCGGCAATGGATTTCAATCCGCGAATCACACGAATTACGTTTATGGTAGTCTGGCATGTAGACTAATTTGGGTTATGACTGCATAATTTTGAAGTCAGACCACGGTAGCAATTCCCACGATTAGCAAACCAAAACCCAGCAAAAACAGCACGTTCTCGAGCCTTACCTCAGTTGTCTCTCACACCAATGGACGACAGGGTCCCCGGAGAGTATTGGACTGTGGACTGCTCCGACGTGGGAAGTCTGTGCAACCACGACCAAGCTTTCGGCATTACAGTCACGGGCAGCTACGATGTGGTAATTCGATACAAGGTCCTGGACTCCGTCAGCGACGGCGACGTGGCTCGAGTGAAGGTCGGAGGCAGCAGTTCATCGCAGCCGCAGAGTGTTGCAGCTCAAGTTCTGGAGGTCAACGGTCTGCCAATTCTACAGATTTCAGCGACGGAAGAGAAGCTCGACGTGGTGCTACTACGCAAGGAACGCGTGCAACGTGTGGTCAACCAAGGCTCTGGGGACATCTCAATCGAACACAGCGTACTGGCAACAAGTGGGCCGAGCTTGGCGATCAGTGCGGCCGGTAGTGGGGGCATCTCTTTATCGACTTCTTCGCCTGTCACGGTGGGCGAACTTACGCTCAGTTCTCAAGGCAGTGGCCATCTCCAGGCCTTGTTCTCCGAGTTCGACGTTAAAGCGCTGTCCCTAAAGGCCGCATTTTCGGGAGACGCCACCGTCCTATCTAGATCTACCGGTGCTGCAGACTCACTTACTATGGAGGTCCAAGGTTCTGGGTCAGCGTGTCTCTCTGCTGACACATATCTGGAAACCAACTATCTCGAAGTTGTGAAGATTGGCATCGGAGACGTCTCGATGGGGCCACGAGGCTCGTGCCAGCACTCATATTTCGGTATCGGTGGGTCTGGCACTATTGACGTTGGCGGGATTCAATGCCGGAATGTCACGGCTAGGCTTTACGGCAGCGGAAGCATTATCGTGCAAGCTACTGATTCGCTGTCGGGTGGTGTCTACGGAGTTGGCCACCTTCACTACTTTGGCGCTGCACCGCGCTTGATTGACAACACGGACTACATGGGTCTCGTGGTGGCAACGCCGACGTCGAGCTCATATCATCCATCAGGCTGCAAGATGAAGCCGTTTCAGTCTGTTGTGTCGACCAATTCGTCGAACCAAGTCGATGGATCTGTTGCTGGAGACGAGTTCCGCTATCCAGCGACGATCGGCCAGAGTAATACTGCCTACCTCGCAGGCATCATTTTCCTCGTAGCGTTGGTTTTGCGATGGTTCAATCAATCTTGCCGCCGCGCGCGAGAGGAACAACGCCAGCCGCTCATCGGCGCACACCATCGAGTGTAAGCCTAACAACTAGGGCAGAAAGTAGTTACTGTAATGGTCAGGACAAACCAAAGTTTAGGTAGGACTCCGTTGGAGGTTGATTTGTTTTACAAGGGTCTCGATGTTATAAACTTCTTCTCATTTCTCCACAACCAACCCGTCAAATGCTAAGAACCAAAGGAAAACTGCAGTGTTGTTGCGTGAACCGAAGTTTTTTTGCTGTGGTGTCTTGCGATACAACAGCGACTGCCACTGCTGTTGTTGCAAACGCTCGCGCCACAGAGGAGAGCGCCAACATTATATACGAGGCGCGACAAGCTTGCAGCAGACTTGCTGACTGTGCTAGGTGCCGGTGCGGTAGAGCATCACATTGTCACTTCATCGTAGTTCACAAGGTGCTGGATCCTGAGTTTTGAGCGCTCGAGGGCGCATTTCCTATCCTGACTAGCTACGTTGGTTGAGGCTCCTTGGTTCTGGTTAAACTCGACACAGTGCTACCTAGAGCGACCACTATTGTCCACGCCAGATCGCGACACGCAAGCCGCGCGGTCCTTGGTATATGGAGCTGGTAAACTCGCAGACGTGCAGTTGCACAACACGGACCGGGACCGCTGAAACGATGCAGACGACGACAATCACGCGGCCCACAATAGTTCGCTGACGGCTGAAATCTCCGCGTTCGCGTCGGCTGCGGACACACAGCGCGCCATTGTCCCCTCCGCAGCCCGAGGTCTTGCACGGAGACCAACTTACGACCACCAATGCGGTGGAAGTTGCGTTGACTCATCGTCGCCGTGAATGCCCAAATTTTGGGCACTGCACCGCGGCCAGACGGTTTGCCAGCACCAGCAAGCTTTCACTGCCACCACACATGGACGTGCTTCAACACCTCAGCAATCGGCAGTAAATTTCCGCCGGACCAGGGGCCGCTGCACGGACGCTGCGAACTCGGCGCTTTGTGTGTCGGCGGCGAATTTGAAACCTCAAGATTTGCGCACAAGCCGAACAAGCGCAGTCATGTCTGCGCGGACTTCGGAGAAGTTGTGGGCATGGAGAACTTGGATTTGAGCGCTGGCTGGCTACACGCATACAGCTTCTGGGGTGCAAGTACAAGTATGATACGTTGATTCAAAGGGACAAAACTGGCTGCTTTCTAAAACTCAAACTCCATGTCCATTCTTGCAAGCCTCTGCATGCTTGATGGGCCTGACTCATCGCGCGCATGAGCCGTGAACGCAACGAGGCCGTTCCCATTCCGGACGCGTTCGTTCCACTATCCGAGATCGGCGCCGGGATCCGGAGCTCGGCGGCCTGCCGCAATCGACGATGCATTCTGCCAAGCAAGCTGTTGGGCTGGTTGCTGTGGGTTGCGCGTGGGCGGCATGCCGATGCTTGCATGACCAATCTGCTCTGCGTGGGCTGCAGGTTACTAACGGATACTTTGGTGCGGCTGGCAGCCGAGGGTGCCACGCCGAGCTGTTGTCCACCAAAAAGCCTCTTGCACGGCATGCAGAGCCCGAAAATGTTCGCAAACTTCAGATCGTCCGACACGGCTTGTATGCTGCCCAGAACTTGGATACGGCATGCTTTAGCGTAGCCAGGGACAACTCCTGCTATCGTGCCTCTCATCCTCGCCGAGCCTCGGCTTCAACGCA
This sequence comes from Phytophthora parvispora, assembly GCA_024679295.1. Taxonomy (NCBI): domain Eukaryota; phylum Oomycota; class Peronosporomycetes; order Peronosporales; family Peronosporaceae; genus Phytophthora; species Phytophthora parvispora. Next base: position 13,822 of record JAHWLF010000041.1, read on the forward strand.
GACGCAGCTGGTTCTCGCAACGGTACGGTGTGGGCAAGTGCAAGCGTTGGTCATCGCCGTTCAATTGACCGTCTCCACCAAAACCCTCGAGCCACCCCACAAAGCTCGGCCACGCCACAGCTCTGCAGGTTGGACTTGATCGCCTCGCACGGTCTCTACCGCGAGTCGCGGTGGCATTCCAGCGGCGCGTGGAGCTCTGTTTCGCTTTTGCGTCCTGCCGCGGACATCATCAGCGCACCGGGGACAGCAGAACGCATTTTGGTGGAGCAGCGGTTTCCACCGAGAACCATGTGTGGCGTTGAGGACACCGAAAATGACGACCAGAACTCGGCGGCCAGCTCGCCGCGCTCGATCAAAGGCTCGCTGGCCTTCATCCTGGACGACGAAGCCTCAACTGGCAAGCGCAGCGCCGGCACAGCCCAATTGGATGCGGCCGAGCCGGTCGACGCCAAACCCAAGAGACCGTCGATCGCAGGTCATACAATCAGCAGTCTCCTGACTCCAACCAACTCGGTCGATGACGAGAACGAAGCACGTGACGCCACCACGCCAACCGCCTCAATTGCCAGAAAGGTATTTCCCTATTTAGCGGTTGTGAGGATTTGATGCGATAACCTGTTAACGAGTGTTCGGGTAACTTCACATTTCTGCAGGGAAGCAAGTACTGCATCGTTGAAGGCTGCGTGAGCCGAGCCAAACATGCCCGGCGGTGCTGGAAACATGGTAGGCAAATCGGGTTGGGAAAATCTACAGGTTATGACGAATGTGCCTCAATGCTGACCCTTGTGTCATTACTATCCATTACTTTACAGGCGGATCGGTGAAGTGTAAGGTGGTCGGATGTCGGAATCGCGCCAAGACGAAAGGGGTCTGCTGGTCACATGGCGGCGGCACCATCTGCAGCGCCGATCAATGCACGACGATCGCCGTGTCGAACGGGGTTTGCTGGGCTCACGGCGGAGGTACGTTACGGCTGACAAGCTACGAAGCGCTGTTCCGGCCAGGTATGCTAACAAACCACGCCTTTTCCTCCTCTTCTCCTGCTGTTCTGTAGGGAAACGCTGCGTGACGCCGGGGTGCTCTCGACCTGCCTACGAGCGGACAAGGAACATGTGCTCCATGCACTACAACGCGGGCTCGGTAGCTAGTCTCCCCACGGCGAAGCGGAAGGCATGAACCGACCACGCAAAAGTGCTATTAGACTCCTCTACCTTTGCCGCGTCAGCGCCCGGCCGCCGGCACCTAATGATTAATAACCTGTATTCTTCCTCAAGACGTTGCCCGATATGCAGCGATAGCTTCCCGCAAGCACTTCTCTGACTAACGTGAGTTCAAGATGGGCTTGAGTTGTAGTTGATGGATAGTGTGCAAGCTTTCGAGGATGAGAAAGTATGCAACCCACGCGTTGCTCGGGCTGGACGCAACAGTAGTGGACGTTGCTCCTGCGTTGCAATTAATCTGCCGCCGTGACGAGCAGGCATCCTTGCTATGACTCGTACAATACACGAATTGACCAAATGCAGATCTTGGATTCTCCACCGTTGAACGGATCCTCACACTATGACAATGTAGCCATTAACCCTGGCTCACCACGAAAGCGATCTGATCTTGCTTCCCTGTTGAATGGTTAAGCCACAGTTCGTAGTGGTCGACGTAGCGCGTACATCACCTATAAATCCGGTGGTGTGAAGCGCGGCGCATCAGCTTCAACAGGCCAAAACGCACAGCTCCAATTCAACTGCGTACCGCCCAACAGGACCATCTTCACCGAGAAAGATCAATCAAGTAACTCAACTTCAAACAGAGCATCTGACCCAACGTGCGAACCGAGTGGAAAATGGCCGTGAAGTTATCGAGACCGCGGTACTTGGTGCCATCGTCATGATATAGCTACGGGGTTCTCGCTACTTCGACGGGTACGGCTTGAGTTTGATCATCTGGTCGATACTGGCCTCGTCCGCGTTCTCCAAGTGGCCCTGCTGCGCCATTTCATCCAGTGCCACCACCACCTTGGCGTAGTTCGCCAGCAAGCTGGCCTCGGTGAGCTTTTTGTCCAGTTGGGTCGTCAGCACCGCCTGCAAAGCTGCCATAATCTCATCCACTACAATACGCCAAAAATGCATTTAGCACCTCAATTTTCCACCCCCAACTCAACCAACAGAACGTATACCGCCATGATCTCATCCACTACGAAACACGAAACACCTTTAAGCACCTCAATTGTCCACCTCCAACTCAACCAACAGAACGTACAGATGAGTTCGTCGTACTCCTCATTGCCCGAGAGCATCAGCCGCAGCTCCCCAACCTGCCGGGCGACCACGAACTGCGAGTCGCACACGAGCAATTGGCTCTGCGCCGGGTCCGCGTCTTTTCTGGTCTGTCGGTCGCCCCAGAGGTCTGGCATTTGCTTGCAAATTTGCGCGAGCTGGGCCTCATACGTCTGTCGAGCTTCCAGCGTCAACTCGGGCTGGAAATACCGCGACAGCAGCACGTAGTTGGCCTCGTTACAGCAGATCAAGCTGTGCAGCATGTTGGGCAGGAAGAGCTTGTGCGTGAAGGATACTTGCAGTGGCTCGAGGTCGAGTTTTGGCCAATGACCAGCGGTAAAATGGAGTTCCCAGCCAATGAGCGCGCATGGATCATGAAGCGACGCAACCTTTCGTGTCCATTGTGCGATCTTCCAGCACCCCCGCGCCGGACGCTATGGAAGGTGAATATGCTGCGGTGAACTCGAGTTCCCGCCTCCTTTTGCGATATTCCATGCTTATTTATTGGTATTATGTGTGCGGGTTGCATTGATATCGCCCAGAACCACCGATCAAGCGCCTGGCGCCAAGTGTCACGATCAGCGACTGCGCGTCGGAGGTCTTTTGCACGAGGTTTTCACCCGATGGGAGGCTGCTGGCTGCTGGGTGTGGTGATGGAGCCATTCGAGTCTTTAATGTGCACGACGGCAAGCTGTCGTACACGTTGATGCAACCTCAGAGCAGTTTTGGCTTCGGTCTGCCGTGCACGGCCATCAGATTCCGCCCGCTCACTAGCGCCACAAAGACCAAGAATGTGCTGCTCGCTGCGAGTACGTAGCTCTGCTGTGTAGAAGTTTAAGTTGGTGCGATTGGTTTTTAAGTTGTATTGCATTGTGGCAATTAGATTCGAACGGGTCGGTGGAGCATTGGCACATCACGTCGGGCAAGTGTCTGAACGCCATCAGCAATAACCAGAACCAATTGTACGCTCTGGACTACCGCGCCGATGGAGCGATGTTCGCGACAGGGGGGAAAGATCACGCTATCCGAGTGTACGACGAAGCTACGAAGGCGGAGGTGGCGTGTATGGACAGCGGCCACGGGACTCTCACGGCAGGTCACTCAAACCGCGTATTTTCCATCAAGTTCGTCCCTGAAGACGACAACACCATCATCACCGGCGGATGGGACAACACACTGCAGATCTGGGACTTGCGCGTCGGCTACTCGGTGCGTGGAATTTACGGTCCTCACGTGGCAGGAGACGCCGTCGACATGAACATGCGCGGAGAAATCCTCACAGGCTCCTGGCGCCCTGAAAATCCGCTCGAAATCTGGGATTTCGGATCGGGCAAACGCATGGTGACTGTGCCCTGGAATCAAAGTTCTCTTCGATCTGAGCCGTGCTTCATATACGCGGCTCAATTCTCAAAGTCGAAGACTGGCCAGCAGCTTATTGCTGCCGGAGGAAGTGGCTCCAACGAGGCCAAGGTGTTCAACCACGACTCGAATAACAGGCTTGTCGGCACGATTGCAGGTCTGAGTCGTGGTGTGTTCTCGCTGGACTTTGCGGCGTTCAACGACAAAATGGTGGTCGCTGGTGCCGATGCGGCGATTCGCATTATCGACATCTACGATCATATCCCAGGCGAGAAGGGCCGTGAACGACCCACAACACCATCCATCAGGTTCGTTCTAGGCGTTTTGCATGTTGTGTTTCAAGTTTGCTAATTTTTGGTTGTCATGGCAGAAATGCGTTGATGCCGAACGAAAGCTTGACTCGCTTGGCATCGCCCACAGCGAGCACTGAGATGCTGAAGGGTCCGTCCTCGCCGCTCCACAAGATGGCAGTAGACGACGACTAAGCTTAATTACACCCGGAACACATCTATCGGTGCATACACGAGGAAAACAGGCAGGCCCAGGACCATAACAGCAAAGGATGGATGAATTTATGAACAACACAGTTTCAAAAAGTACATAAGTACAGATCTTCAATTTCAATTGTTCACATGCGTCTTGTAGCTAGCTGTCCAAGCACCTTCAGCAACGACGCTCCATCCTACTTCTATTCTTTTTTTGCTAGTATATGCACGCACCCTGCCGCCACCACGCGCGGCCTTGAGGCTAGTTACGTTAGATAGATCCGCTGTACAACCGCTGCTCTTCGAGGTCGTCGCCATGGTGCCTCCGGCCCTGGGGGCCATGCCAGTGGCCAACAGGGTGGCCATTTCGATGGCCGTGGTCGTGACCATTGGTGTAGCCATTGGTATGGCCGTTGGTGTAGTTCGTGTAGCCGTTGGTATACCCGGTGGTGAGGCCGCTGTGGTCGCTAACTCGGCCGTTCGACGGCGTGTACCGCAGCGGTGTGTGCTCGTTTTCTCGATCATCGAAGCTTTTCCGGCTGAAGCTGCTGTACGAGTGTCCCTGCGGCGAAAGCGGCATCAGTGCGCCAAAATGGCCCGTCAAGTGCGCCCGGTGGCCCGGTGTGGTGTGTTCGGGATCTTCCGGGTCGTCGCCGTCGCTTTCGCCGTGCTTAGCCAGCAGGTAAATGCCCATAATAATAACTGGATTCCCACCAACACACAAGCATAATGTTAGTTCGACGAGTCGGCACAATGCAGCACACACGAAAAGCGCTCACTCACAGGCTAGCGCGATAGGCAAGCAGATCCAGTCGAAAAGCGAGAAGCGCGTGTACTTTTCGTAGAACACGACGCCGCCAATGACACTCGACTATAACCGTCAACGAAACAGCAAAAACACGGCATCAGCGTTCTGGTTGAAGTGGATCCATGTCAAAGTCGCAGCCGCGAGAAACACGCACCCCGATCCAGAAGCACTGGAACATGGGGAACACACTGAGCGTGTCCCCGGCCATGATGGCGCGGTTGAGCAAGTCCGTCTGCAGCACCAGCGTGCACATCATGCCGCCCATGAACAGGTACGTGGTGAAGTACACGAACTGGTTCTCGCCGCTGAACGTCAGGATCAGCAGAATCGACGCGCACTGCCAGCAGCAACAACAAAAAAATAAAATAAAATAACAACACATCAGAGACCCTCTCTACCTGGATAATAATAACAAGGCAGCGATACTGTACCTTGGCCAGCAGCACCGAGAAGGAGCCGAAGATGCCCGAGGCCGTGGCGTACATGAAGGGCAGCAGGCGGTACTTGGACTCGTTGAGCGCGCGCGGCAGGCGCGAGATGGCCTCGATCTGGCCGAAGATGACGCCCAGCACGGCCGTCATGACGCCCAGGTACACGAGGAAGCCGAGCTGGAAGAACTGCTTCTCCAGCTCCAGCAGCGACATCTGCTCGTCCGGCTCGTTGGCCACCGTGCTGAGCACGACGCCGATGATGATGAGCAGCGTGCCCAGCACGTCCGACCTGGTCAGGATCTGGCCCAGCCACAGGTGCGCGAAAAACACGTTGGCCAGCACCGTGAAGCCGCCGCCCACGGACGCCACCAGCGCCTGCGGGGCGAAGCCCAGCGCCTCGAAGTCGCCGATGGCGCCCAGCACCACCAGCACGAGGCCCGTGAGCCACAGCGGCCGCGTGTAGTACGTCTGGCGCTCGAACACGGGCTTCTCCTCCTGAGCAGATACATTAAATTATCAGTTATCTCGAGTGCGCACTCGCGCGCGCGTATAAGCTTAGACAGGGCCGCAACACGTACCCGCACGTGCGAGAGCTTCTGCACGTTCACGCCCAGGTTCGAGAGCACCGCCGACGTGATGACGATGGCCAGCCCGATCCACTTGCCCTGCACGTTGTCCGCGTCGTCGTCGGCGCCCAGCAGGACGCGCGCCACGCCCACCATGACCGCCACTGAGGAGGGGCGAGGAAGCGTCTGATGCCGGCGTTTTATTTATTTATAGGCGGGGGGAGGAAGCGTGATATTTGCGGGAGAGAACGGCGCGCTGATTGGGCGCCCAAGGGGCGTCAAATATCAAAGTGCCATTTGCCAGTTGTTGCCTGCGAGTTAGACGTGGCGTTTTAGGGCCGTCGAGTTGTGGGCAAACAGTACTTGGGGCTCTGGTGCTGGCGCTGGTGGGGCGAATTAATATCCAGGCGAATTCGCTACATACGTGGCGCGCGGCAACGAGTGACGACACCACGTCCATAATCAGCGCCGAGGCTCGGCCAATGGGAGCAGAATGTTGCAATGCGATTGTGCTGCCGGGGATGGCGTGCTGGTGTCGGTGTGGGGAAGTCTTTGTTTTGCTTCAGTCGCGCCCGAGTTGGCGGGGGAATTGGCGGTGGATTGCAACGTTAGACGCGAAACACGCGAATTTCGCGGTGTGGAACACGCGGTTCAGTGCGTGTGTGGAGTTCTTGCGCGGGTTTGTTACGGCTGCAGTGCGCAGATAAGCCCGACGCTTCTTCCATGCGAAAAGCGAGGCGCTGCTCCGTTGCCACAGCATTTCGCTTGGGGGCTGGCGGAAGTGAGTGTCGTGGTGTCGCCGTTTACGGCGCTAGAGGGCGGAAGTGTGTGCGTGCAGAGGATGTTGCTGGTTGATCGAAGGCAGCTATCCGCCCTGTCGGTTCGTAGTTGAAGTGGCGAAGGCAACAGTTGCTTTCGGCGAGGAAGTCAGTCAAGGAAAGCCGTGTCGTTTAGCCGCCTTCTTCTCGTGCGGCTCTGACTCGCGCCGTTGTATTACCCTCTTAAACGAGAAGAGAAGACTGGTCGTCCCCACGACGCTGTCCGCTTCAACTTGTTGCCGCGGGCTTAGAAAAACGCGTCGAGTAATTCTGACTTGAGCAGTAAATATTTGTCTAATTTGCTGCATCCGGTTATTGTAGGCTTATTCTGCATAAGCTCTTGCAGAGAAGAGCTGCTCTTCGCTGCGATCATTACTTCGATCGATTTATCAAGCGCATTGCGTTTTTCATCAGTGGCGAAGCAAGTATAATATTTTGGGCTTCGCGTTTGTGTGCTTGTTTCGTGGCGCCGCGTGAGCAACAGACTCAGCTAATCCCAGCCGCCTTATCCTTTTTTACAGTCTGTAGAAGCACTTCAGTATGGAGGGGAATACGCTTCCGTAGATGCATTCCTGGCATTAAAAACCTTGGCGAATACTTTCTCTACAACATCAAGTTGTCAACATGTAAATCTTACGCACGTCCTTGGGTTTGAGCAGTCTCGCTTGATTCGCTAGCTTGGGTTGTCGACTGCGGCGTTGCCGTGTCAGCCGACGTCGCCACGGGCCAACCGCTCGAGAAGTCGAGCTTGTTCCAACCGAACTGCTTCTGGCCGTCCGCGTAGCCGATAGTGATGTCGACGTAGTGGTAGTACAGGATCGGACCGTAGGTCGGGTCGTCGTACACACCCTGACCACCAGGGCCGTATACGTTGTCATGAGACTCCATCACAATGGTGCCGCCTCCTTCAGTACACAACTTCCCGTCTGCATCACGGAAGTCCATGACGCCGGGCTTGGAGCGACACACCTTGATCTTGTACTCCTCCCCAGCCGCCGGTTTCTTCGTGTCGAATCCGCAGCAAACACCGTTGGAGTAGAACAAATAGTTGTAGTCGCCGTACTTAAACATGTTCGCACCTTCGTCGGCGTGAATGCCAGCAGGCTCGTACGCGAGCTTGGCATAGGTGTTGGGGGTTGCAGACGTCGGCGGGTCTTCCATCGCCACTTGGTAAATACCATCAACGTAGCTGCCGAAGATCATGTAGTTCCGACCGTCTTCCACGAACAAGTCGGGGTCAATGGCGTTATACTCGCTCGAGTCGTTGCTCTGCACGCCGGTGGACCCCAGATCCTTCCAGGTGCCGATGTCCATTGTCGAGGAAGTGGCAACACCAACTGCAGCCAGATTGTGCCCGTCAAAAGCCACAGCGCGAACAGCGGAATAATACACATAGTACGTGTCCCCCACGAGGTGCACATCCGGAGCCCAGGCATCCATCTTGCCGTCCCAGAGCTTGATGCTCGTTCCATCGGGTAGAACAGCACCCTTGTACTCCCACGGACCCGTGATGTCCGGCGCCGAGTGAACTGCGATTCCACCGCCCGTCGAGAAGCGGAAGTACGTGCCGTCGGCGCGTCGGATGATGCTCGGGTCGTGAGTGTTCACGCAGACTCCTGAACATGGTTCCGGGTTGACGTACGCGCCTGTAGCCGCACCGATCAAGGTGAGACCGAGCGTTGCAACGGGAAGGAATTTCGCCATGGAGTCGTTGTGCGTGGATGACAGCGAGATTGGAAATGAACTGAACTGGTCGAACAGCAATGGGATGGTGAAGATGGTGAGTCTGCACTTCCGTCGGAAGGTCCGACGCAGCAAAATGCTAAAGGAGCTGCTTTTGCTTCTACTAGAGAGAGAATCATCATCATCGTGGCGGTGTGACCAGCATCTTGTTGACTTCAGGCTTGTGTTTTGATACTTTACAAGAGGCACAACACGATTCAGTCCCAGCTGGAAGATCCACCTCAAGGACTTGGCACGTTAGTGATTTTGACAAAGGTCTTCCGTTGCTTCACAGCATGCGTCGAACTCAGCTGGTGTTCCTGCACTGAGGTGATAGTCACTCCAGGGCTGATTCACAGCACACGCGGAACCGCCACTGGTCTTTGGTAGCAGCAGGATGGATAGTCAATGTGTCACCCTCTACTTGTAGACGTCTGTTAATTAAGTAGGGCTTGATACGCTAGGCAACACTGCAATAGCTGGTGATACGTGCGTTTGCTGCATTTGGCTGTATTTCTGAGCAGCCTGCAGCTTCTTCAGCCATTCGCGAAGTTGTTCATTGTGCTCGCACTGAAACAAGTAGAGGCGAGTGAGGTGGTGCACGGCCAAACAGCAGTGCTCCGCCAGTCTGGTGAGGGTCTTGATACCGCGCATTCTAGTCACGGTGGTGCCTGCAACACTCTCTTCTCCGTCCTCGGAGGAGCTGTAGACCGACCCCAATTTCTTTGCAGCCGCAGCTCGATGAACCGAAGATGTTAGGGGAACAACGCGAACATCCGTGGCATGTGCCATGTCGACAACGTCCGAAGCCAAAGTAACACCGTAATGGCGGTATATCCGCAGGATTCCATCGGCCAGGACGCACCAGCGAGCGCTTGTGTGAAAGCTTTCCAATGTCGACTTCATGTTGAGATACCCGCAGTGCGAGTGTTGCTCTCCGAACGGGCGAATATGGACATTTACAAGCCATCGCGGTCTTCCTCTTCTACGGTCTGTGTCTTCGTTTAGGTCCTCTTCGTCCAGCTCGTCAATGAACCTGGCTGCGTTCCCCCCTGCATCAGCTAGTGAGAGTGGCTGGTGCTGTGCCGTCTTGGGGAATATTTCAACGTGATCCACGAGCTCCAATTCCGTTGCAAGACCTGTTCGCCAGCTATCGCCAGTTTCGAGCAAACGCAGCACCGCTTGGCCAAGGAAAAAGGTATTGGGGCCGTTCTTGCTGAGCAAAGTGAAGCAAAAGGTGGCATTACCGTCCGCTCCGGGCACAAACATTTTCTCGGGCCACACAATTTCGAGTTCCGCTGGTCCAGTTGTTCCCAATGATCCGCCGAGAGCTGTTGGCTTTCGCACGCTGGTCTCAAAGCAAAAGAGCTGGGTGTCCTCATCGTTGCCCGAGACCACAGTGATGTACAAGAAGGGATTACAGGAAAACCCGTTGCCCAGCCGCAGCTCTTCCAGAGAAGACGAACTGCTAATTCCCAGGCCAAGACCTTGCCCAGTTCCAGACGGAAAATTTCCCCGCACTCGAAGAGCATCCATAGAGTAAGGTTTGAGCCGCATTCGCTGTAGCCGCTCAAAATGTTGACGAGCCTGTCGTCCTCGCAGCATGGCTTGGATTTTTATGATGGAGGCCTTTTTCGTTGCGAACGTAGCTGCATCCCGCATCATCCGCACATACGCGGTTAGAGCGTTCGCCAAAACCTGTCGCTGAGCGGCAAGATGCGCTGCTCGTGCCTCAGCTGATCGTTCATCGTACTCGATCATTAGATCGTTGTTGCAATGCGAGCAAAGCCACGATGAGATCGGTGTATTGGTCGTGCTCGTAGTGGGCACGACGAAAGAGAGTTTGCTTTTCTTGTCTTCTCGATCATACGCAGCGAGGTAGCAGCGAGCGTGGGCCACTACGTTGCATGTTGCGCACTCGAGCTCCCCTCCAGCAAAATCACAATAGTCGCAGCGTGAGGCGCGCTGACATCGAGTGGCGTCGAATAGGAACCGCGTCGGCACAACTTTCGGAGGGGGCTCCAAAGCCGACGCCTTGATTTTATCGTGATAGTTCTTAGTTATGGCCGCCTTCGTGGTGTCGGCGAAACTCTTTTGTGTGTATTGGCGATGGAACACAATGAGATCGCTAGCCTGACGGCGTAGTAGAGATAATTTTGAGCCCTCACGAATCTTTTGAGGGGTCTTCGACCTTCCTTGAGAATCCGTGTTCATCTCGTCCAGCACGGCTTGCAATGACTTGCGTTGCGGGTGTCGATACAGAGCCGTGTCTTCAAAACGTTCGAGCAGCGGTGCGATATCTCCCCGTACCAAGTCACCTTTCGATTCATGTTGAAACTTGTTCGCCCAATACGACGAGGAGCGCAGCTTCTTATCGCGACCAGAAGCTGTGTGGGGCGATTCCATTGCATCCGACTCGTTCTTGGGAGGATTAGATAGTGCTGGAGTCGAAAAAGGTGAGACGGATTTTCGTTGCTTGGGCTGAGGGTTGGTCGCATTCGTAGGGATGTCTCCACCGACCTTCACTGGGGGCAGGCGCGGCAACGAGCTCGACCCATACATGGCAGCAAAGCGTTCAACGCCTACTCTAACAGATCGACATGGTACGCATTTAGTGCATCGATTTTAAGCAGCAATGTTCCAACGATGCAGCACTTGCGAATGCCTGTCCAGTAGTCTTATCGCTCTAAAAAGAGTGCCGTAGCGCTTCATCTCATTCCATGCTGCCGTTTTTCGTTGAGATGGAACACCGTGCTTTCCCTATTGCCCATTTCGTCACACCTGTGCTGTGAGGTTGGACTCTCAAAATATTGGATATGCACCATGTACGTGGCTAGTTAGGCTACTAAATTGAAGTTCCAAAGGAAGATAACGGTGATCGTCAGATTAAAATGGCATCGTTGTGACAGGATGTTGCATGCTCCCGTGCTACCGGTTCAATCTCACCCGTCTTGTCACAGCACAAGATGCCTCGGAACGGGGAATCAAGCCTCACTCCGCAATTGTACAAGTGCTTCTCTAGAGGTCGCCGGAATGCCGGGTCTCCCTGTTCCCAGGAGAAACACTGTCAAGGCTTCCAGACGTCTAGTTTCAGCATTCAGGAATCGATGGTGGGTTTGGGGCGGAATTCTGGCATCGGTAGTGCTGATGCTTCTGGGTAATTTTCTGGTCGTTAAGGCGAGTTGGAACTCTTTCGAGCTGGCCAAGACCAAGGTGAAGACGCGAAGCATCATGCACGGTGACGTCGAAGCTGCTCTCGCAAACATTATTCTGCGGAGTGAAGATGATAGCGACGCCGTGACGAACTCCACGGTGGAAATCGACGACCAAGTTGCAACAATCACTAGTACGGATCAAGGCACTGTCAACGTTACTGCGTCACCTAGTCCGAGGCAAATCGAATCTACACGTCCTACGACTTACAGGGCAACGCGTGGTGGTGCAGCAACGGTTGATATCGTCGTATCCATTGAAGAGGCAACTACATCGACCAGCATCGAGAAAGATTATGGTCAAGCTACGACAGCCCGCGCAGACGATGTATCTACGGTGGGAGATGCCGATGTGCCGTTAGTTGCGGGCGAAGCGACACGAACGGATTTGCTCACAACAACGAACGACATCCGTGCGACTTCTCCATCAACCACGACAAACGAGCCCCACCAGGTATTCCAGGTATTCGACGACAAGGAGGTTCCGATACCAAGCAGTGCTTTGTCGCCATCACCTGAGCAGGTGTTCCTGGACGAGTGCTTCAATCAGCAGGACTATGGCCTATTGAAAGCTTTGCGCTCCTCGTCGAATTCATTTTGCATCAATGGATCGAGCGGTTCCCCATATACATTTTACCACGTACCTACCGTTGAATTTAGGGCCACACAGCTCGAGAATTTTGTGCTTGATATGCGAGGCGCACAAGTATCTCGAGACATCTACTCGGTGGCGCAAGATGGTGGCGGTCATGACCCAAGGTTCAAATACAAGCCAAACGCGGTTTTTTGCAGTTGTGATGATCCTCAAGACGCAGCACCAGACGTCTGGATGCATCTCCTCGCTGACGCTCCGACCAGCAACTACGTTGTGTGCATGCCTTTTACATCGGACGTGGGTAATAATGACACGCTGGTCCTGCACCGCGCAGTGATCTTGACGCGGAAGGACGACCACAATCCATTTTTCCAGATTTCGGGGATTCTTAACGCGTGGATCATGATGAAAGCCCTCGGATGGGAAAGTAGCTCCACCCAACTCGTTACATTTGATCGAGCACTGCCATCGCCCGTCGACGATCTACGGCACGCCATGCTAGCTCCCAATCGTTCCGTTATCGGCGGATATGAACTTCAAAAGCGCGTTGTGCACTTGGCGTCGGCGTTGCTGGCTCCGTACGAGGCACGAGGACCCATGATGACTCACTTGAATGATGTCCAACCGTGCAACGCCAACGCAATGATCAAGGATTTCCGAGATGAGGCTCTCAAAACCATGGACGTTACTCCAGAAAAGTCTGAACCCAAGCGATGTCTGGTCACCATCATCTCGCGAAGACCCTACAGCGGACGCACCGTACAACGTGTGTGGCAAAACGAGGGGGAAATACTCCACGGGATGCGTGTGGAGTACACAGACGCCTATCGCTTCGGGCAGTGCGAGTTCCAGTCACTCGACTTCGTGAACATGACCATACGCGACCAAATGCAAGTGATGGTGGACAGCGATATTGTAATCGGTATGCACGGCGCCGGGATGGTCAACGTCATGTGGACTCGACCCGAG
>JAHWLF010000042.1:0-26617 GCA_024679295.1 Phytophthora parvispora
TGGCCACGCGCGCGTCACATGCGCTCTGCGAGGAGATCAGCAAGGGAGGCTGCGTGGACTCGACGAACCAGGCGCTGGTGCTGCTGCTCATGGCGCTAGGGCCCGAAGATGTGGCCAAGGTGCGCTTCGGCAAGCTCACGCCCTACAGCATCGAGTGTCTGCGCCATCTGCGCGACTTCTTCGGCATCACGTTCAAAATCAAGCCCGACCCGGAGACCAAGACGGTGCTGCTGTCGTGTCTCGGTATCGGCTTCAAGAACCTGTCCAAGAAGGTCACCTAGACGCTCGGCGGGCTCTGTAGAAGCCTTCAAGTTACCGTCGACCAGATCCCTTATAGAAAGAATGCATTTTGGATATGTATTTTGCACGTGTTGTGGATACTAGCTGGGGGCTGTTTGGTGCTGTGTGCTGGGCATCTCGACTCACTTGCGGCGCATCTTGGACGTCTTGGCAGCTTCTCCACCGGCAGCACCCATCTTCATGGCAGGTTTCGGGACCGGCGTGGCGCCGCCTCGTACTGACGGGTGAATAGCTGTCAAGTTCGTCGGCAGTTGGTCACGCTCTCGGCCGGGCTCCCGCAGCTTTTGACGTGCGGCGATCAACCACTTGCGGGCCAACGCGGTGGACGCAGCATTGAGCGCTACTGGCTGTCGAGTCCACTCGTATCGGTGCTGCATTGCTTCCTCCTCGTCGTCGCTCACATCCAGTTGTTGTCGACGTTTGCCACTCTTGCCGAAGACGCGGTCTTGAGCCTTGCGATACCATTTCTGCAGCAGGGCATACGATGCAGCATTCAACGGTGTTGCACCCCAGCCTTCATCTCCGCCCAAGCCACCTGCTGCACCACCTAGACCACGCAGATCGCTGATCTGCCCGGTAGTCTTGAGGTGCACGATGCAGTTTAGGCAAAGGGTTTTGAACTTCTGGTGCTTTGCGAAGAACTCTTTCCAAGCAGCAGCGTCAAACTCTTCTGCAAGCGTTTGGCTCTCGAATTTGTCACCGAGTACCTCAATTGGAATGGCCATCTCAACCTGCAGTTGCCGGCGGGACAGACACATTTCGCACTCGGTCTTGCGAGCTTGTTGGATTAACGGCTGCACCACAGTTTTCAGACGCAAGATTCGCCGAGCTCGAGCTAACCAAAGTCGAATAATGGTACGCGAAGGGGCAGACAGAGTCACAGGACCAAATCGAGGGCGACCATCGTCATCTTCATCGTCATCCGAAACCTGGGGATTCAAACTGTCGAGGATCTTCGCAAATTGAGCTAGCAAGTAGGGCCTAGCGCGGCGCAATGTGCGGGGAGTTAGAATCGATGGGAGCTGGTTCACAAGCCACGACCGGTTATAGTTCAGAAACTTGTTGCGGAAAGTCTCGGAGGTGATGCGCTGGTTCATGAGGTAGGCTTCATGCGATGCACCCTTAATTTTCTCCAGCTCGTCCCACCGGGGCACACCAAACTCGTCGTCCTCGTCAGGTGGCGCTAACCAAGCTGTATTCTCGTGCTTAATTTTCCAGATCTCGAATTTTACAGCCAAGAAGAGCGCAAACGTCTTGATGAAAATGGCGGAAGCCAGCACAAAGCCTACCAGTAGCGGCATGGCTGGGTCTCCAAAGAGATTGTAGCTAGCCCGTGCCATGATTTCAAGACCAACGACGAAAAACACGATGCCTGTGATATGAATTGTGCACATCATGAAAAACTGCGACGAGAAACACATTTGGTCTAATGTACGCAGCCCTTCGTCGATACACTCATCCAGATTCGGTTCGAGACCCTTCCAACGCTTTTCACGTTGAAGGAATCGATAGCGGCAGTACACAAGGTAGTCGTAGAGCTTCCAGCCTTGGAAAATCTCGACTACGTTCAGCATGAATACCTCCGCCATAACGTGGAATAGGAGAATGATGAGGGAATACCACAGGTATATTTCCATGTCCTTCTCGCGAATATTGTACAAAATGGGAAGCATTACTTCTTCACGGAAAAACATCATTATCAGGATCAGTATAGGCTGATAAAACAGTGCCAATCTCTCCATGGCAGCATCAGCATAAAACTCAATGATCGGCTCCACTGTTTCTGCTTCCTCTCCTTCTCCTTCCTTGCCCTCACCTTCCTTTTCCTTCTTCTCTTTTTCCTCTGCATGGGCTGCTGCTACAGCAGCCGTCGAGCGCGTAAAGCTTCGGAACAGTAGTAAGATGCCTCGACCAACCTTCTTGAGTTTGTGCCAGCAATACTCCAGTATCTCCTTGATGAAGTCAATGATTGTTTCGATAGCGGTTTCGCCGTATACTTTCATAAGCAGCATCATTCCAAAGTCCAGCGTGTTTCCCAACACGAAATCACCGAAATCTGTAGCACCGAAAGTCATGATTCCACCGATGAGATTTAGTGCCGAGACCAGGGGAGACATAAGCAATGCCTCTTTCACTTGAGATTCGATCCAGTTTTCCGTGACTGCGTTCACTAATTCTTGGGCAACTATTACATAGAACATGTAGTTTCCGAACTCATTCCAGAATGAAAGTTCGAGCATGAGAACGAGGAATAGACCGAGCTTGATCGACGCAAAAATCATGTTGGCCCGTTTCCATTGTGTAGGCCACCATATACTGCGCTCTCGAGCCTCATCATCATGTTGCTCAGCAATAACTTTCTCTGAAATAGCAATTGGCTTTGGGAGAAATATGCGAGCACCCAAGACAATAAGATAGAGCCCAGAAACCAGGAACGATAGACCAACTCGCCCTTTACGCGTTTCCGAAACGGTACCTGGATCGATCTTGCTGTCACTGTAGTGGGCGACAATGTTATCCATCATCCAGTAGCCACTGTAGGAAAAATATTTGTCACCATTCAATAACACGTAAAAGCTACACACAGCAGAGAATATGGGCAGTGACGCCATGGCCACACCTACACAGGGCGGGGGTGCAATTAGAGCAAACACGGACCAAAAGCGGAAACGTGGTGGTGACTGCAAAATCGCAGTTATACGCACAACGATCCAGAAGATGAGTCCGCCGGCGACCATCATACTGCCAAGCACGAAAAAGAGACCCACAAACACTTGCTTTTCAAAAGCAAATTGGATGATGAGTCCAAAGTAGTTGAGCGGATGCAGGTTTACGCTGAACATGTACGCAGTGTTGGATGAGTCGAGATCGAAGTTATCATACACGAGGTCGACCTTAATAATCCGTTTGACGTGTGCATCTAGTTGATAATATGCGACGTCTAGGGTAACCGATCGAGGGAAGCACAAGGTAGAACAACCTTCTACTGATTGTGCTGCCGAGTTGTCAACCGTGACAGGGATGAAGTAGTCCGATCCAAATTCGCTCAGAATCTCGTCATAATATGCCCCACCACGCAGATAATCTGCTAGTGTTGCCGGCTCACGCAGTAGGAAGTACAAGACAGTACCTGATGACTGTTCAAACCACCGCGGCGTCACATCTGCATTTGGTAGGTCTTCCTCATAGTTACACTGAATGTCCATCATGCAAACATCCGCTGTTGGCTCTTGGAAAACGTCAAGTGGTCCCACATAGCGGATGTCATCCTGGTTTGGAAGCGGAGGGAACGCTCGCCTCCACCAACTACGCCCATATTTTCCTGTTTCTGATGTCATCGCCGGCAATTGGCATGAATCACTTTCAAAGAGATCAAACAGAGGCATGTACGAATCGTACTCCATGCAGTTTGACAAGAACGGCAAATATGAAATCAGCATTTTGTCAAACCTGAATAGATACTGCGTGCCGGTAACATCGGTAGGATCCAGATACATCTCTTGAAACGTCTCGCGATACTTTTCAACCATGTCGTGAGTCAGCGTTGCTGATCCATAGGGCATCAACCAGTACGAAGAGTCTATGGTGACATCCTCGTATGGGTCAAGAATGAGCGGCACCTCGCTCACATCAGTACTCACATTGTGTGATAACAGTACACGGCCTCGTGCGTAAGCTTCATATTTTGGCGGAAGATTTAGTGGTGGTGAGGTATAGTCTTCATCTCCCCCGAAGTGAGCGATTAGGAAGGTGTAGTCCCGGGGTACCAATGTTCCTTCGTAAGAAATGGATCGCGAGAGGGGGCGAGTATCGGCGTCCACTCCAAGGGTGACATTACTTCGAGTTGGCGTCTTTGTTTGCACGACTGTAGTGTTGACGAAGAAAGGTGCGGCGGAGGCATATAAACCGTACATTACGTGAATCTCCACCTTGAACGTCACATCTTCCAGCGCAAGTAGAGTTATATTCAGGATGTCATTTTTGTCAACTGCTGAGGAAAGGAACCAGCGGGGTAACTCCACCGGTAGGTGGCATGGAGACGTCTCAATAGCTGGACCACTTGGAAGCACTACCCCTCGAGAATCACAGGTTTGGTCTTCACATGTGCTATTCTTCACAAAAATTGCAATTTTATAGTGCTCGTCGTAAACCAGATCTCCAGGTAAATGACGGAAATCAAACGACATTTTAGCTTTTCCCAAGCCAGTAAGAGCAAACCAAGCCTTGTCATCGTTTCGGAACCCCTCTTCTTCTTCTACTCGCTTTAAACATGTTGTCATAGCCTGCTTCATACTGAGTGCCGCAGCTTGCTTCGTCGAGATAAAGCTAAACGTAGCACTTGTTGTGGAAAAGTAAACGCCGTAGTTAGAAACGCTTACTTGCACCGCTTGCGAAAAGGATGTTCCAGCAATAGTGGCAGTGTCGTTGCCCACAAAAGGGGGAGCTCTACACGTCACACGTGTGCTGCTCACGAAAAATGCAGGCGATACCTGAGAGAATGGTGACGACGGCAGCTGAAATTTACAAACAAGACGATTTGTATCCAGAAAGTTGCGGCCAATAATAGTTAGTAGGTGTCCCCCACTAGCGCTCACCTTCGGTGGACATACTCGGATAGCATCAACGGTATCATTTTTCCAGAAAGGCACCGAAGCAGACTCGTTGACCGGGTAGACAATGTCGACAACTTCCACTTCACCTGTACGACCGGTTTCCACAGTGGAGTCGAAGTTTACTTGACTGCCTTGGAATGTGTAACTGAACTTTGGATAATACTGTTTTTCCGGAAGCTTGTCGCAAATCGGCACCGGTCGAATATAGCAGTCCATCAATTCATCTTGGCTTGAGCTCGACCACGTATCGCTGGGACAGTTAATGTAGATGCTGCTGCTGTTAGGTGTCCCCAGAGGACAAAATTTTCCATCTGGGCATTTACTTTTGTTCTTCTCAACAGTCTTCGTGCCACGGGTGCAAATGTTGCCTTGCTCGCACACGTTCGCGTATTGATCCCTAATCGGAGTAGCTGATGAACAATAGTATCCAGCTGGACACAGATGATCAAATTGAGCACGACGATTTGTTCCTTCCCCACAAACATACCCAGCAGCGCACGGCAAGCTCGACGAAAGGGAAAACATACCAGAACTACCGCAGACCCGCCCAGCCGGACATATTTCGCAGTAAGAAATATCCGTCAAACCAGTATGAGGAGACCATGTACCTTCAGGGCAGGCTCGACACGTGATACTGTCAGCTAGAGATCGATAAAAGCCTCGAGGACAGAGCGACGGAATGTATGTGCCATATCCTGGACAGCTGTGGCCTGCAGGACAAATTTCACATTCCACCGTACCCTTGAGGGGCGTATACGTTCCTGGAAAGCACATCGTAGCAGCAACGGATCCGGTGGTCCCAGCAAAAGTACCCACTGGAGCCTGCGTTGGAGAACTTGATCCAGGAGGGCAGTAGTGACCAGCAAAACAAACTCTTGTCCCAGAAAGTGTCGGAGTAGCTTCTTCGCAAAATGTGCCTTCGGTACATATCTGAGGGGCCACCGCACCTTCCGGTCTGCTGGGAACCCAATCAATTGTTGTGTTATGTGCCACACCTCCGAGACAGTAAGTACCCTTGGGGCAAGGCATAGGTCTGTATGGGTTCACACTCGAAGGATCCAACGTTCTTGTGCCTTCCGCACAAATATACCCGGCAGGACAGAGCAACACTGGAGAAGCCAACCCAGTAGAAATGCAGACAAAGCCAGCAGGACACAATACAGGCGCTAGCATTTTTGGTTGAGGGCAAATGTATCCAGTTGGACACAGCGTACAATTGGACTGGCGACGGATAGGATTGTATGTTCCTGGGTAGCAATCTCTAGGTCGAAGATTGCCTACTCCGGGACAATACTGTCCAGCGGGACACACAATGGCATCAACATCATTAGGGCAATAGTGACCTGTGGGGCACGGTCCCTTTCCTTCTGGTGTCGATGAACCTCGAGGACAGAAAAACCCTGGATAACATCTCTGTGGCGTACTGTAATTATTTGCTTGCAATTGCTGCACAGCAACCCCACGCCGACAGAAAGTTCCAACGGGGCACGAGTAAGGTCGTTCCGCCAAAAGTGTTGTGCTGTTTTCCACACACAGACGGACGTCACAACCGACCTGGCTCGGTGGATGCTCAATTCGACGGCTTCCAATGGCAGGAGACGTACGAGGTATAAGTGCCCACGTCCGAGAAGTCTCAACAAACGATGCTAACTGTGCCTCCTTGTCGATCGAATACTCTGAGTTTGTGGCAAAATCGCCGATATCTGCCGTTTTCGTACCCTTACGACAGTAGTGTCCTGATGGGCACCCCTTAAGTGGACTTCGCAGTCCGTGTTCGTCACAAACCATTCCAGCACGACACAGTAATGGCTTCGACATGCCCTGGTCGGGGCAGTAAAAGCCAACCGGACATGGTAGACAGGTTATTTGATTTTGCCTAGGTTGAAACGTGCCTGGAGAACAAACGGAAAAGTTGGTACTGTCATGAGACTCGCAAATTGTTCCATTCGGACAAGACTGAATATTTCCATTCGTACAGAACTGCGAGCTTGGACATTTCTGCAAGTACGTGTACTGAAGACCACTATTCGTGAAGTCAACTTGGTTGTTCGTCAGCTCGACTGAAACAGTGCCATTTGTCTTCCGCAAATCAACGATTTGGCGAGGTGCAACACATGTAGCCACAGCGATCGAGAGGTAAGTTGCTGGAGTTATGATCTCTCCAAAGCGACAGGCCAATAGGGTATGGTTCACGAAATTTCTACCCTGAAAAAATACTGTAGTTCCTCCTTCCTTCAAGCCACTCGTCGGAAACAAGCGTGACACCGACATATCTTTAACGTACAGGTAAGTCCCAGAGCTGTCCGACGCATCCAAGCCATTGTTAGTGACTCGAACTGTGATCGGACCCGGGATGGCTCGAGGAACCACGCATGAAATCATGGAGGGATTAATAAAGGTAGCTGGTATCTGCGCTGAGCGCAGAATGCATGCAAGATCTACCGAGTTGATAAACCCTGTTCCTCGAATGGTGATGATAGTATTGGCATCGACACTTGGCCCCAAATTGGGGATGACCTCGTAAATTATGATGTCTTCGACGTACTCAAAAAATACGTTGGGCATTGTGAAGTCAAGCCCGTTGATGCTAAGTTGGACTGGTTGATTACCAATCGCCCCTATTGTTGGCGTAGTACACTTTACCACATTTGATGTTAGGACTTCTCCTTTGGAGTTAACTCCGCCGATACGACACCTCACCGCGTCACCACAGCTGATCTCGAGATTGTACCATCGAACCAGGAGTTCTGTCCCTCCACTGATACCCCCAAATGTTGGTGCCACCGAAATTACGTCTGCCCCAGTAGTATACGTGAAAAACACAGGGTTTGGAGTGAATGTGACGTTGTTGTTCATCACTGTAACTCGAACGACAGACGTAATGTCACGCTGAGGTGGTGAAATGCAAACCACTTCAGTCGAGGACACATATTTTACCACTTGGACTGTTTCCAGGTCCCCAAACCTACATCGCAATGTTGCACTCTTTTCAAAATGCATACCGTACACAGTTACAGCTGTCCCACCCGTTTGGGGTCCGTATGTGGGAGAAATGTGCTCCACAAAGGCGTCGGTGTATACAGTGATACTAACAGGGCTGTTAGAGAACGTATGCCCATCATTCGATACTTGGAGCGTGTATCGATTGGGTTGAAGTCGTGGGGATGTGCATACAATTTTGTGAGAAGCTTGATACCTTCCACCGACGACAATAGAGCCAAATCGACATGCCAACTCCATGGTGTTTGAGAAGTTCAAACCATGCACAGTAATACTCGCACCACCAATAATGGGCGCACTAGTTGGCTCAATCGACAGGATCGTCGGAATTGGTAGTAAGACATGGCCATCTTGCTTTTCAACCAAGGCCAACCTACGTTCTGTGGACTGAACTGGACTTAAGTAGGAAAACAAGATCTGCTGAGACGGAACTTCAGCCCCGTGATCTAATAGCTTGAACGTAACCTCACCATAATTCGTTTGACTTGGCGATTTGCATTGGACCATATTTGGACTGACAATATAAGCCGATGTGGACACTCCGCCGAAGCAGCAATGTGATACTTGATCCAATCGAGAACCCACGACTGAGACCAGGTCACCACCGTTCATATCACCAGCAAGAGGAGCCACCGAAGATATTAGTGGAGGATTAACAAGCTCTACAATGGCAAAACTCAGAGATTTAAGTTTTCCATCGTTGGAAATGTGCACATTCCAATATCCTGGAGTAAGCCGTGGAACCGCACAGTGCACTGTTGATGACGATTCATAACTCGCCGAAACCGGAATGTCGTTGAAAAAGCAACTGAGGTTAGCACTATTGCGAGCGTTTTCAGTAGTTAGTGTTATTCTGCCGCGTTCAATCGAAGACAATCGTAGAGGCAGTACCGACCTCACCTCTTCTGCAGCAACGAATATGAAGAACACTGGGTTTAATGAGTAGTCGAGGTTGTTGTCCGCAACGGTGACTTGAAGTCTCTGTGGAGTGAGTTGAACTGGACTTGTGCACTCCATTTGAGTATCCGATAACACTACGATTCGGCTTGCCTGTATAGACCCGAAAAAGCATGTTGATTCGTTGACTTTGAAATTAGCGCCTTGTACGAGAACTTCAGTACCACCCAGTCGAGTTCCAATATTTGGAGATATCTGAAACACCGATGGTGGAAATTGAAAAACAAATACTTGAGTAGTACCACCATTCAAGCACTCCTGACCATTGAGACTCACTTTCACTTCCGCAGACTTTGTACCCGTGTACGATGACAGACACTCGATTCGTGAGGAATTAATAAACGTTGCAGGTACCTTGACATCATCAAAGCAGCACGAGAGCTGAGGCGTAAATATGAACTTCCATCCTTTCACGACAATTTTGGTTCCACCACGATACGATCCTGTGGTAGGAAACACACTGTTAATCACGACAGGTTGATGCACTTCCAAACTCAGAGATTGGTTCGAGGCTTCGACTCCGTACGATCTCATGATCATTTGTACTTGGCCTACATGGTTAATCGGAGGAGCAATGCAATGCACACGGAGGTCGCTGATATAATCTGCTTCTACGCATATCAATTCCGATTCAGATACACCAAAACAGCATTCTAATTGCGCATCTTGCCGGAAGTTATCACCATACAGTATAAGGCTGCATCCCCCACCATTATCACATAGCCATGGCTCCAACGCGTTAAATACCACATCTCTGTAATATGAGAAAACCAAATTTTGCAGACGAGATACTGAGATCCCACCGACAAACACGGAAATGAGCATGTCGCCAGACTTGGATACAGACGGAGCTACACAGCTTATTTCGGATGATGATTTGTATATAGCCACAGTTGTAGTTACCATCTCATTATCGTAGAAAAACTTGCACGTCATCGCTGTTGTATCCAGGAAGGATTCTCCGTGTAAGCGAATCGCGTAACCTCCTCGCATAGGCCCAGCGTTTGGTGTTAGCTTGTACACTGATGGAAGCGCGATATACACGAAGTCTGATGTTGCCATTACAAAATCCTGACCGTTTAAAGAAATACTGAGATTTGTACTTCCTGCGGGGTGAGCTGGTGCTTCGCATGAAATTGCTGAGTCGTTCCAAAATGTAGCAAGTGTCCTAATGGTACCAAAGCGGCATTCTAAGCCTGTCGAGTAACGTAAATGTCGTCCGCGCACAAAGATCATTGTGCCGCCATCACTGTCGCTAGTAGTTGGTATAACATCTTCTATAATGGCGTCGAGAATATAGTTGAACTGCACTTTGAGAGGAACGAAGTCTTGCCCATTTAAAGCCACGAGCATCGGGACTCGGCTTGAGCCTGCTACCCCAGCGGAAAGTTTGGCTGGGGAAGGTGGCGTCACACACTCAAGTACCGTGTCATTCAGCAACCAACCGTTAACACAGTGGTATCGATCACCAAAACAGCACTGGGTAAGCTTGGACGGGTACAAATTCAAGCCTATGATTTGTATCAAAGTGCCACCAGCAGCTGGCCCCGACATTGGGACCACTTGGCGAATCCGAGGGACAAGCATATATGTATATAGTACACCGTTTTGAGTAAAGTCTACCCCGTCATTAGTGGATATCTCAACAGGCACAGCCTCGGCATATCGGTTGGCAGGCGCGATGCACACGAGTTCTGAGTCTGACTGCACGTGCCCCTGAACGATGTTATCTCCGAACCGACACAGAGAATCTTCGGATGTAAATCCAACACCATAGATAGTTATCATTGTCGACCCATCCACTGAGCCTCTTGTTGGTGATAGCTTAACGATGTGCGGATTTACCAAGTAGCTGAACGTCTGTCTTGTGGAAACAAAATCTCGTCCGTTAACAGATAGGAAAACAATGACCTCGCCGGTGCTGAACGCGAATGGTGGACTGATGCATATCACCTCATTATCACTTACAATCGTTGCCGGTAGTATTTCACTTGTTTGGCCAAAACGGCACCAGTATCTATCAGCATCACTAAAGTATTTTCCATATACAAAAACAGCCGTACCACCATGGGCACTACCCATTGAGGGATAAATGATTGATACATCGAATTGTGTTCGAAAGTGAATCATTGTCGTCGGACTCGAATACGAAAAGTCCACTGCATTGTTCGTCACACCAATGCGAATATCTCCAACAGATGTGTTTGTTGCTGGCGAAAAGCATTTTATGTGCGTAGATGAAACCCAAATCGCGTGGACAAGATCTTGCGTGACGCCTGCTTTATCCCTGATCCCGCTGAAGTCGCACCCAAGCGTAGGTGATTGGAAAAAACCTTGACCGTAAATATCAAATAGGGCTTCTGATTTCTCTAATGCCTCTGATGGGAAAATCATTAGCACCACAGGTTCGCTCGTGTACACAAACGCATTCGAAAGACCACCGGTTAGTCGGCGTGTCACAGACCAAACCCTGATATCAACCTTGCCAATTTCGAATGCACTAGGTGATGTACAAATTATCTCCGTAGGTGAAACTACAACGGCGCTCTTCTTGCTGTTACTATCACCAAAATTACACTCTATTGTTTCGTCCATTGCAAATTGCCCACCGTAAATGTGCACAGCAGTTCCTCCGGACACACCACCATTGGTAGGAGTCACGTGGTCAATCTGAAAATCCTGGATAAACTCAAATGATTGTTGCGCAGAAATGAAGTCTACCCCGTTGAACGAAATCGCAAGAGGCAATTGCCTCGGCGTATGCGAGGTTGGAATTCGACAGCGGACACGAGTCGAACTTACATATGTTCCAATCGAGATCAATGATCCAAATCGGCAATCGATGCGTAGAAAAGGAGGAAAGTTCCTACCACTGATAAACACATAGTCAATGATGTCGCCGCCAGAAATCAATGGCATATGGGCAGCTCGTGACTTAGGATTGAAGTCGAAAATCTCTGGAGGTATCAACGCGTCCACTTCAACATAGTTTGTAGAATAATCAATGCCTGCATGAAGAAGACGGACAGCAAACACCCCCGTTGTCAATATTGTCACTGGAGGTGTTAGACACGATATCCGTGTACTTGAAACGAATCTTCCAATGGTAGTGATATTTAAATTGTTGAAGAAACATTGCCAATTGCGAGATGGGAACACGTCAAGACATTCAAGATCGAATCGCTTCGTCTGAGTAGGAAATATTATCCTAGGGTTACCTTCTATCAGCTCAACGGGTTTGAAGACGGTAAAGCTAAATCCAGTCTCGAAGTATGCTTCGCCCCTAAGACTCAAACCAATCGGGAGAATTTGATCTTGCATCAGATTTCTGGTTGAATTCAGTCGAAATGTACACGCTAGTTCATTTTTCGACACAATGACTGCTAGAACATTCTCAATAAGTTGTCCAAAGCGGCACTTCAGCATCATGTCCGACTCAAATCCAGTACCCAACATTTTAATCGTGTGGTACGTGTTATACATACCGCTTGATGGTACAACACCCTGAATAAGTGGAGTTTTTAAATACAAGAATATTACTGGAGTAGTTGAGGTTTGCCCCAACGATATCGCGAGCTGAACTTCATTTGCCCCTTTAAAGCTTGGGGGACTGGTACACCTCACAGCAGATGCATTTACATATTTCGCAGATACAAAAAGCTCTCCAAATTGGCAGCGAAGTGCAGGATGGGCCATGAAACCTTTCCCGCGAACTTCTAATTGAGTTCCACCACGAGCTAGCCCCACCAAAGGGGTCGCATTTGCGATTTCCATATCACCGACAAACGTGAAATCAAATAATCGTAGTGTTTGAATATCACCGGTCTCCGCAACCACAGCGATTTGCAAGTTTACCGATCCAGCTGGATGAGAAGGTGTTTTACACTCTGCATAATGGTCGCTGATTGATGTAATCTGCGAGCTCAGATTTCCATCAAATATGCAGTATAGTGTCATTAAAGGATGCAAATGCGCCCCCTTTATATGTACCACCTCATTCCCGCGGAACGAGCTGTACAGCGGTGTTGCTTCCAGTATTTGAACTATTGGGGATAATTTAATATGTTTTCCCGTTTGCCAAAACGTCTGGTTATTAACAGATATCAACAGTTGGCATCCTGCCAAGCAGTCTTCAGTAGAGGTCCCTGCATCAAACATTTGGCATGATTCGTTCAATTTCTTACCAGCACTGACCATCACGACATTTGCCGTTTCCATCTCGTCATCGTACTTATCAAGCCTCATGGATATAGCTGATGAAGCGTTTGAGACGGTGCCGCAAATAAGCAATTGGTGGGTGCCACTGCTCAGATCCGGTGTAACGTAAAAACTCGTTATACGAGGCACCAGCGTGTAAACCAACTCAAACGTCTCTGAAGCGTATCTCGTGATATTATTAACCAACGAAACGTTGACTCGGGAACCCGTAACGAGTGATGCAGATGGTGGGACTTCGCAAATGATTTTCCCCTTCCGCATGGCTGCATCTGACCGCGTTGACCCGAACAAACAAATAAGTGAATTGGTAAAATAAAGATTCAACCCAGTGAATTCTACCACTGCGCCACCGAAAACGGTGTCCACCTGTGGCATCATGCTTAGTAGCGTAGGCCTCGCTTTGACACTCAGTGTGAGACCTGTCGACAAAGCTTTATCCCCATTCAGACTCACATCAACTTCAATCAGACCAGGCTGAAGGCGTGGAAGGGGGCAGCGAATCTCAACTGAGCTAACGTACACCACTAACTGATGTGTTTCAGGAGCAGAACCAAAGATACAAAAACTGGCGTCTGAATTGATAAATCCTGCTCCAAAAATTGTCACGTATCCATCCATGGCTTCGCTGACAATAGAAGGAGTGAGGAAGGTAAACTCGGGCTCTACAATATACTGGAATGAGTAGGGCAGATTTACCACATCGTCCAAACTAAAATACACACTCATATCTATGGTTGTTGTGCATATTGCAGCTGGCGACGTGCATTCCATTTCGAACTCATTGATAAATCGCACAGGAGTAAATCCAAACTCACCGAACAGGCAGAATAGTGCTTCATTTGTTTGCGTCAGGAATTCTGAAAAATTTCCACTTATTACGACGTTGGTTCCCCCACGAACATCCCCAAACTGCGGTTTCAAGGAGCGAATCGTTGGAAGCGCGAAAACATCAAACCAAAGTGGGCTAGCCACTTCCCATGGATCACCATCGGATCTAACAAAGAAGTTCGTGCGTCCAGGTCTTAAGAATTGAGGTGAAACACATACCAGCTTGTGGACGGAAACAAAGGTTGCGAACACGGTGGTATTTCCGAATACACACTGAATAGATTGGGAGAACGACATCCTTGTCCCATGTATCGAAACGCTTGTCCCACCGCGAATCCAACCAGATGCGGGTTCAATAGAATTTACCATAGGCTTGGACTCATACAGCCTCTCTGTTTTCTTGCTCGTAGTAGATAGATCGTCGTCGGGATACCTAGATGCGTTCTGCGCATCAATCGGCGGCATGTAAGTAAACATGAAGTATTCATGAAGTACGTTTTTGTCTCCAAACGAAAACCGTATAGGAACCGTCATAGCTTGAGAAGCCGGTGTTCGGCATCGTATCAAAGTCGCATTCACAAAAGTCACACTCGAGATTTCGCCCTGGATGCGACACCTGATATCGAGGTCTCTAGAAAACCCTTGGCCGACAATGTCAACAACAGTATCGCCACTTGTGCTGCCGTTGTCAGGCGTAATGGAGTAAAGTACAACTTCTTGCTTATAAGTAAACGGAAGCATCAGCTCAGGGAACAACAGAGAAGTCGCTGGCAGCAACTGAAAATACCCCACCATGGGCTTATGGCTAGGTGCCTCACAAGTCACTATTGTGTTTGAGACGTATTTTGCGACTGACGAGACCCAATTCACTTCTTGTAGGCCACGAAAGCCACACCTCAATTTCATCCAGCGTTGAAATCCTTTTCCAGAGATGCTCAGCTCCAACTTCTGTGTAGCAATTGAAAAGGGCGGATCGACCTTTACTACTTGGATTGGCGGGTGCGCGGTAAATAACCGACTACTCAAGTCGTAGTCGCGGTCATTTGGCGATATCTGGAGTGAATATAGACCAGCTTTTAATTGCGGGACAGCGAATTGCAGCATTCCTGAATCGACGGATCCATGTGTTGAAGTATTGAACTGGGTATCCACTCCGGAAAACCTACAAGTAAAATTCCTATATCCTATCCACGAAGCGTTGCTCACAGCAAGTGTAGCAGGATAACCACCGACTACAGAACCAAAGTCTGGATTTAATACAGCGTCTTCTGTGATCGTGTTGACGAAAGAGAACAGAGAGTGATGCATAACCTCTGTGCGTCCGTCTTGCATTTCGAGAACTACAGCAAGTTCAATTTCACCGGCAATCCTGCTTCGAGGGGTCAGGCACTTTATGTGAGAGGATGAAATAAAAGATGCCTGGATACGCGTTGCTGCAGTACCAAAGATGCAATAAATCATATCATCTCGGGCGAAGCCTTCTCCAATAAAATCAACGCGGAAAGTACCACCCGCAGGAACCACTTCAGGACCAAACCGTATAATTCGAGGTGGGCTAGCGTATACAACTGGAAACATGCCCAATAGTTCTGCGCCTGCCGCGCATGTAACTCGAAGTGTATAGTTCCCAGGTATTTTATTTGGAAGTAGGCATGTCATTGTCATTTCAGACCGCACAATACCTGGGACAACTATTTTGCCAATATGACAGGCTAACTTCATTGAAGGGTGGAATCGAAACCCAGACAACAAAACGGGATGCGTTTGGCCTGGCCGCAACAATGTTGACGAAAGCCCGTAAACATAATTCGGGCATCCTGCGTTTTTCGAGATGTCTTGTCGAAGCAGTAGCTCCTCATATAGAGTTATCGTCACAAGATTTGGGCGCTGTACTCGTAATTGTGAGTCAGTCACGCATTCCATCCCATGATCGGTTACATTGCGAACTATTCCTGACCCGGATATGTCATTATAGCGGCACTCATATTTTTCTTCAAGAGAAAGGTTTGTTCCATCAATTACTGCAATCCATCGCCCATCGCTTAGTTCCTTCACCGATCGAATCTGTAATCCACCTGGTAAATCGTAAAGCTCCACTTCCAACATGTTGCCGCTTGTTTCGACGCCATTTAAGCTAATTTCAAGGGGATAAACGCCTGGTGTAAGAATACTCGGAGTCATGCACTTCAGCGCTGACTCATTCACCCAGATAGCTCTGGTGCTTGAATCACCGAATAGACATTTCATGTCGGGAAAGGCCTTGAAGTTCGTTCCAAGCACCATGATGGGATTCCCTCCTGCTGTAACCGAACGATTTGGACAGACTTCAAAAAGCACCGGCGTTGCAAACACTACAATGTCAAGTGCTGTCTCAGACCAGGAAAAATCGTCTTGGCTCAGGCGAAGGGAGACGTGTCCAGGGGGCATGCGTGGTGTCATACACCTGAGGGCAGAGTCTGATAGTAACAAAGCCTTAACTGTTGTGTTTCCAAACATACAGCGAAACGACTTCGCTGTGGTAGCAATGTTTAACGTGGATATCACAGCCTCCGTTCCACCTCTCTCATCAAACTGGGCTGGTGATATATCTATCGGGCGAATAGGTGGAATGACTTGGACTTTTTGGTGCGTAGGAATCCTTTCCAAGGTGACACTTGACAAGATCAACGCCACGTCGTATTCACCAGTTAAATCAGCATCAAACTCGCACCAAACATTGTCGCCATTGCGGAATAAAGTAGAAATAGGTTGTTCCGAAAATTGACACCCCACCAACTCCGTTGCGTTCAGTCCTGATCCTGTCACTGACACATTGATTCGCATTGGTGCCTGCGATATAACTGAAGGGTTAATACCAGTCACGTCAGGCCCTGCTTCATACAGAAAGCGTACGTCTGCGTCATCATCGATGTGAGCAAGCGTGTTGTAAACGCGTGTGGAGACCAACACACTCTCATTTAGTTCTCCAGGTGGCGCAGTGCACTCAATGCTCGACACATTAATAGGCCGAGCCGCCACTCCTCTTCCACCAAACATGCATTCAATTCCTTTGTAGTTGCCGAACACACCAGTCAGTGTCACAACTGTACCACCCAAAAATGATCCGTGGCGAGGTGAAATATTGAAAATCGACAATCTTGGTAGCACCTGATATGCCACTGTTGATTTCGAGAAATCGACACCGTTGTTTGAAACGCGGACATCCTTGACACCTATTCTGGTATACGGAACTATGCACTCGATCTCGTATGGTGATATAAAATCCGTTCCAGGAGATTCAACATCATCGAACGTGCATGTTAAATTTGCTGAGTCCATAAAGTTCTCACCGGTCACGCGTATTTTTCTCTCAGCACTTGTCATTTGAACGCCACGAGGAGGGCTAACTTCAAATACTTGCTCGCGTAAAACTGCTTCAAACTGTACGAAGTTATTTGAAATTCGGTAGTCATCTTGACCTACAAGCTCCAGCGTGTGTGCTCCTTTTTTCAGTGGCGGCGTTATACACCATACCGTTTGAAGGATAACAGCTTGAGGAGCCACAAAGTTTATACCATCAAACAAACACCCTACATCGGTCTCCGGTAGAATATTAGTTCCTATAACTGCTAATCGTGTTCCTCCATCTATAGGACCGAATGGTGGAGACAATTCACGGATGTAGAAAGGGGCATAGAACGTGAATGGTAGCGACATCGACTCGATTGTCCCAAGAGAAACCCACACATCTACAATGTTCGTTGTGTTCGACGTTCGCAGAACAGGTGTCGAACAAGTCAATTTGCCGCTTGACGTGACCACTGCTATAACAGTCATTGAAGGGCCAAAATGACACTGAGCCCGAAATTTTCCTTCAAAACCTGATCCTTCAATGGTCAGGACGGTTCCACCAGCTGTCGTACTTACAGAGGGTGTAATCCGACTTATTGATATCGGGTGGCGTATCAAAATCTCCACACTATTTCTCGAAACTTGGATACCATTCTGAGTTAGAGAGACCTCGCACACGCCTAGTGGGAGGGGAATTCCATTCAACTTGCATTCTACAAAAGTTCCTGTTGAGAGGATAATTGGGCTGGTCTCAACTGATCTACCAGTGTCGCTTATACATTCGAACCTGCACACGACGTTTTCTGATGTAAAAGAAAAAATCCCTTGCAGCTCGAATATCGTATTATCACTAGGCGTGGACAACTCTGGTACAATGCTTGAGATCACTGACGTTTCAAGCAACTCAACGTAGACTCGAGCAATCGGTGTAGTTGTCATTTCAGCGGATGCCATGATTCCAACCTCTACTACAGTGGAATACATTGTCTGTGGAATAAGTGGTATACGGCACGTAATGCGTGTACTGTTTTGCCCAATCACGGGCAATGTCATATCTCCAAAACGACACGCAAGAACTGAACCAGAATCGAAGTTGGCTCCAAAAACTACAAGCGTTTTCGGTTGTTGAGCGCCGACCACAATAACGGGCGGGATAACCTCATGAATGTGAACCATATCGAAGTACTTGAACGTTATACCAGTGGCTATATGACCTACCACATCGGAATACAGGGTCATGGGAACATTTCCCGTTGAGTGGGGAGGGCTCCAGCATCTTGCACTCGATGCGTTCATAACAACTAGTGGGGTACAGGAACTGCCAAAACAGCAAGATATGTCTGCAAAGAAAGAGCGGCCCACTAGCACTACTGTTGTATTTCCACCTGATGGTCCTTGGCGAGGGGTAGCCGCAACGATCTCTGGTGTACTAATGAGTTCAATGGACGCGTTCGAAAAGGCTATAATCACTCCACCTTGCGCTATTCCAATCTGATAGATACCCGGGTAAGTAGCAGCTGAAGCGACACAAATGCTTTCATAAGGGGATTTCCATATTATGCGAGAAGCCAATGCAGATGTGTTGGACCTACTTGGCTGAAGTACACAACTTATTTCATTTCTGAGCACGAAAGGTCCGCCCTTAATCGTAAATTGCGCAGGCGTACCCACAACCGCACGAGACGGCGTAATGGAGGATATGGTCATGTCCGGAATGTAGCGATACAGTAGTGTGTTACTTCGAACGACACCTTGCTTGGATTGAAGGAATACCGGAAGCTCCATCAAGCCATGCCGAAACCCTTCTGGTATTTCGCAGCTTACACTAGTTTTATTAATGGGCACAGCTCCGACAAGATACTGATTATCGCCCCACCCTAGGACACAATCAAGAGGCTCACTGAAAAATATGTCTCCAAGTAGCGAAACGTTGACACTTCGTTGAGCCAGCCCAAACGGTGGCGATAATCGCGATATATGAAGTGTTTTCACTGCTTTCACGAAAACAATAGTTTCATGTGAAAAAAGTACACCATCGTTGGAAACAGATACAGTAACCTCTTTGCCGAGGATGCTCTCATAACTAGAACAAACAACCGTGTTGAGATCTACTACGCGGGCTGCCACCACATCGCGATTGATCTGGCATACTAGCGTTTTAACATCAAGGAACTGAGACCCGGTGATCGTCAAATCATATCCTGTGCTGTCATCTCCATCGCGGCTCACATCTATGTTCGCAACGACCGGAATAACCACGAAATCGAAATACAGCATTCTACTGTTGTCAGCTACTCTCTGAGAAGAAGAACTCATGCTTAAATCCGTGTAGGCGATGTCAAAGTTGACGCGGTGACCAGCAAGCGGTTTTGAGAACTGCGGTGGGGAAACACACAACAGCTGGTTATCAGTCACCGAGAAGGCATCTACTGAACGGTTTCCAAACCGGCAACGCAAATTTGATACAAGCGAAAATCCTTCTCCCTGAACGGAAACGACATCACCGCCATTGATGTTTCCTGAAAAGGGCATTATTGCCGAGATTTTAGGGGAATTAGCAAAGTAAAACCATGCATGTTGATCAGTGACCGCCCTTCCATTCTCCTCCTCCAACGAGACTGTTACCAACCCTGATACATTCATCATCGGCAGCACAACCAACCAAGATCCATTGACCTCCTCCTGATACAGTGGTGAGCACCACACGTTACTAAAACAGCACTTCCAATTGGCTGGGTTGCTATTAGGCCAAAGCCCGTTCATGTTAAGCTGCACAGTACCCCCATGTCGCAATGGTCCGATATTAGGCTGCAAGGCCCACGAGAACTCGCTCGTAGTAAAATTTTTAATGTGAATCGCTTCTGCCCGTCTTATTTCCCCATTATTTGGCGACCATAGACTAACTTGGGTAAGGTCACTACCGACGTTCCACGACGGAGGTTCACAGTTCATCAGCGTTGAATTTACAACTTGAGCCGGAGTTACCATGGCCTTACCCGAAGACTCAAACTTGCACAGGAGATGCAAATAATCGTCAAAATTGTAGCCAGACAACGCTATGGATTGCTGTGAATCCATCCTTACACTGGTAGCTTCTCGTACTTCAGGCGGATGGAGCAAGGTTATATTAAATCCCGCGTCAATAAAATCATGTCCGTTAGGTGCAAGCAGTATTTGGGCTTCAACATGGGCTACTGGGGACGTTTTGATGTCGCCTTCCGTTAGCAAGCAAGTAACAAGACTTTCAGAAAGCCAATGGGCATTCAATGAATATTTTTCGCCCCCTATGAGCAAGATGCACATTAACCCGTCGATGTTCATAAAGGGGCCGCCGTACACAGATATACTCAAACCGGGAGTCAAAAGTGGCTGAATCGGAAGTACTTTCGATATTTTTGATTCAGGCATAACATAAAAGCTCGCTCCAGTTGAGTTAACGGAGTCGCCGTTCTTTGACTCCAACAGTATTTTCAGTAGGCTTCGTCCTGAGCCCAGTGCAGGTGTCACGCACTGC
The DNA here is from genome assembly GCA_024679295.1 of Phytophthora parvispora. Lineage (NCBI taxonomy): Eukaryota > Oomycota > Peronosporomycetes > Peronosporales > Peronosporaceae > Phytophthora > Phytophthora parvispora. The sequence goes on from JAHWLF010000042.1 coordinate 20,761, forward strand.
AGCCTTGACGCGTTCACCATAGAAGCTGAGGAGCAAACACCTGGGCCATAACAGCATCGAATGCCGTCCACATTATGTAAATCAACAGGGTCCTGCAATTCGACAGTAACTGTAGTTCCGCCAGCTGAGATGCTGCTGCTGGGCTGAATGCGTTGAATAACGGGTGTGTGGTGGCATGAGATGAAAATGGTTCCATCAGCCGCGAATCCGTCGTATCCTGAAATGGTGACGCCTATTGTCGAGCTGTTGGAGATAAGGGGTGGGCGGCATGACAGCTGGGTATTATCCACATACAGTGCAGGCACAGGAGTCTCGTCGAAGAAGCAAACCATCCTGGAGTCTTTTGAAAAACCAGTTCCAACGACAAGCAGCGGGCCCGTACTCGAACAGGAAAAGAATTGCGGTTCTACAGAGTGCACCGTAAAGTTGGGGGTAAATTCTATAGGAAAGACCGCGCTCCAATCTTGGTCATTAAGGCTAATGGAAACTGTGCCGACCATACTTTCTGGGAGCGAAGTAGGGTTGATGGGACACAGCACCTCGGTTTCAGAAATCCAAGTCCCTTCCTCTGTAGCTGAATTGACTCGGCATCGCCAAAACGGCGACGAAGGAAGGTGGTCTCCAAAGACACGGACCACTCCTTTGAAATTCATCGGGATTGAGGATAGTGACAAACCTTTTATATGAATATCTCGTGTGTACCAAAAGTTTCGCTGAAGGTTGACCCGAAAGGTATTATCAGCATCTGAAAGCGATAAGCGTGCGAAGCCGTGCTCCTGCGTATCTGAGGGTGCAATGCACGCTAGTTGGGTAGTATTTTGCCACTCTGCTGGTACTCGTACATCATTGAAGCCACACATAAGCGTCAAGTGCTTACTAAAATCGTCACCTCTTAGCAACAGCTTAGTTCCGCCTTTCACAGATCCCGCCTGAGGCCAGAATGAGTAGACAGATGGTTGTCGCACTAGGCGAAACTTTTGTTTGTCTTCAGCTACCGTCGAAAAAAAATCGATGCCGTTACCCGTGATATCCATTGGAATCTCCATTGTAGAATTGAAGCTAGGTGATAAGCATTCGAAGGACGAGCCAGCTAGGTTCTGGGCATTTACCATAAGGCCGCCAAAATTGCAGACGTAGTGTTGTACTGCACTTGTCATTGCAGGTTCCACTTCTACTCGAATGAGGTTTGACCGACCGACTATCCCAACAATTGGAGATATCATTTTCACTCTTAGATCGGGCTCTGGGAATAAAAGCATTTCCTCAACCACATTCATACCGTCAACGCTAACCGAAAAGTACAATTTGGTAGGAGGTAAAAACTTTTCAGTTGGAATACAGCACTCGGCTAAATCAGTGGAAACAGTTGCAGCGTCAGAAAGAATGGGAGAGGAATCATTTTCATTGCGGAATGCACACGCGACACTGAGGGCAGAGGCCAATCCTTCCATCTCAATACCGATTATAGTTCTTGAATACACAACTCCATTCGACGGGGAAATCGAAATTGTATTGGGGAACAAGTAAAACTCAACCACTACCGCATTTTCGGTCATCACGACGCGGTTATCGTTCAGCAGGCGGAGAGGAACAAACGCTGCTGGATGAGGCGGGGACACACAGCCCACCATGTAATTTGTAAGAACCGTGGCTGGAACGATTATTGACCCAAACAAGCAACTTAGACCTTCCGGAACGAAGTCGGTAGTGCGCACAGTCACCATTACTCCACCGGAACTGATAACACGAGATGGAGTAATGGCTTCTAGCGTAATGGCATCCACGAAAGTAAATGATGCCGTACTATGTGTTGTATGTAACGGTGTTGTGGCAGTCCAAATTTCCACGGGCAGTGTTAACGGCTTATATACAGAAGGGGTACGACATGAAAGCGCGGAGTTGTTGAGACCAATTGCAAGCACAGTGATTGGGCCAAAACTACAATACAACGGCGTGTACTCCAGAATGCTCAACAAATCATTGTTGCCAGTCAGAACCGTTAAATTCGTTCCACCAGCCACGAGTCCCAGCACAGGGGCCACACGCTTTATCTCAATTGGCTCCACGACCACGAATTCAAAAACAGCCAAAACAGTTTTTTGTGACAGACTGCTCTCTACTTGCAATACTTGATGCGAAAAGGATCCATTCTGCAATATGAATGGAGAAGTGCAAACCGCCAAGGCCTGTGATTTCACCGTCATCCGTGTCCATCCTGAGCCAACAAAGTTGCATCGCAGATTATGAAAACCCATCATCCCGCGGCCCTTAATAGTAACGGTGGCTCCCCCTACTCGCAGCAGCGTGAGTGGTTCCATAGACACCATTGTTGGGAGTGGAGCATAAGGAATCAAAAATGGCAGCTGGGGCGACGGTGCTTGTTCGTTAACTCCATTCTGAAGAGATACACGAAGTCCGACCCATTCTCCAGAGTTCGGTAGAGTGGGGACTTTACATATTACTCGTGAGGAGTTGATAAAACTTGCTGGACTAATAACGTCTTTCGCGCCGTCAGTAAAATGACACGAGAGAGAGCTTACATTCTGGTAGTGAGATCCACTTACTGTAAGTACGTCACCGCTTCCCGTGATGAACGCAGGTGCTGATTTTGATACGGTTGGTACAGCTGGATGGAGTACACAGTTCAGTTAAGAATTCTAGTGGAAACAAATACTGGGAAGTACCGAGCAACGCACCACAAATACTGAAGTTTCCAGGTGCCGCGTACCGAACCCCTTCAAATACTAGAGCAACGCTAACGTCCCACGGCTCAGCTACTTCGTCATCGGATACTGCTGGGGATAGGCACAAGACAAGTCCCGACGACTTAAAAGATAATCCTGTAACGATAGTGCCGTTGAATACACAGTTTGCTTGCTCATCTGGAAAAAAGTTGTTGCCTGAGATCGCGATTGTGTCACCGCCGCTTGAACTTGCGTACAGCGGGTTTATGGCATAAACCTCCGGTGCATCTAACGATAACAAACAGTAGTCAGTAACTGTACAGATCGCGAATATAGCAAGCTCCGTTTACCTCGATACGTAAACGTAAGGGACTGCGAAAAATCTTGGTTGTTCGTTGTTAACCGCAAGCTGACGTTTAATGTATCTTGGGGTGCCTTGGGCGACTCGCACGAAACAGCGGTTGATGACAAATATCGCGCCGGTACTGTACTATTTCCAAAAGCGCATTGCAAAACTGTATCTCTCGGCAAGTTTTTTCCTTGAATTAGTACCGAAGTCCTTCCGACTCGCGGTCCTCCGGTTGGAGACGCAGCGGTCACTGACCAGCTCTCCTCGTACATATACGGAATTGGATTTGAAAAGAAGTCGTTTCCGTTGGTAACCATAACAAACGTTCTTTTGGGAACTTCGATACTTGACGGAGGGGACACACAGTTGAGGAGTGCATCAGACACAATTTTGGCAGGTACCAGCGGGCTTCGACCGAATCGACAATATAATGTTTCATCCGGCCACCTGCGGAATCCCTTTCCAGTCACTGATACGGTTGTCCCTCCTTCGGGGCTTCCGCAAGATGGAGATACATTTGTGATTGACCAAAACTCGGTTGTGCTACCACTGTGCAGGTTGAGTTGAATTGTCGAGTCTTCTACAGTCGTAAACTCCGGAGTAGCACTTAATCTTATAAAAATAACCTCATACCCGTAGAACGAAGGTGCTTGAACAAACACAATTGACTTTAAAATATCGTTGATGCTATTCACTGGACCTCTCAGATTTATCCAATTCGAGGGCTGGTCGCCGATTGGAAGTCTTGCGACACCAGCAGGAAAGTCACTAGTTAGCGTAGTTAGCTGAATTTCACCGTAGGGTGTCATTGCCAATAAGCGCACATACAAAACGTTAGCAGCAGTCGCTTCTCCCAACAGTGTCACGGCGTATCCACGGAGGGTTATTGCTGATAGCTCTAATGGTACGATCAATAGTGAGTCATCAGAACTTTGAATCTCGAGGGGAATAGTTTTAAATGCTTCGGTGATAGTACCATCCAGAAAATTAAAATCCCGCACTCGTATTCCCAGTTGTTCTACGTGTTGTCGCGAATTGAAGTTTTTATCTGGTCGGTACTTGATCTCAAATAGGGCAGAATTGATCGCGGACAAATCACCACCGAAGCGAATGATCTGATCGGCTACTCCATCCCCTTCAATAAGGGTTATATCTTTGGTGGAGCCAAGGGCGATTACACCACTCAACACGAATAGTTGCATCTCAAAGGTAGAGTTACTGTCAGACAATGTGGTGTCCACGTCGTAAACGCGGACTCCAAATATGCTAATTTGGTGATCTTCAACCAAAAGTTGTGTTCCCGGCACAGTCAATTGAGGTGGATCATTGACAGAAGCAATATGTATCATGACAGTACTTTCGTCCGTAGTGGCAGGAGTAAACCCGGTCACGCCTTGATCAACTACCTTTATCCGGAGTTCGTCATCGCCATACCAATTCAAATAGCCTCGGTACCAGATGGTAGCTAAAAATGCGTTCACGTTACTGAGACTCCCGCTAAACAGTAAGTACTCGTTTCGATCACCATCACCAGAACCGAAAGTAATCCCGGGCGTCGGGTCAAAAGTGAGGACGCCGTTTTTGACTGACAAACTGACAGTCACGTCGTAGTCGAGTGCCATCTCACTATTCGTATCACTAATAGATATGCCAGTGATTTCCAAAGTCTTGTCCTCCTCCCCCGTAACTAATGTAGGGGCAACAATTTTTGGATCATTGTTCCACGTATTCACACTGATAAATACGGACGCGTAGGATGAGGACTGGTCTGTGATAAATGACACTGCCCGCCATTGACTTCCGTCTACATTTTTCCACTGGAGCCTGGCCGTGTGGCTACCTCCAGCCAATGGCAGCACCATGCTCGCCCTTGCATTCTTGATTCCACGAACAGTTCCATCTACGAGCGAGGACATATGCCTGTACGAAATTCCATCGATTACTAGCCGAGTCTGCACGCGATCCCACGAGTCTCCAGTCCAGCTACTAAATTGCGGGTTGTCGCTTTGTGAAAGCGGTAAATTGTAGCTCAGTGAGACTTGAGTTGCCTTCGGTAGCATGAACTGAAGTACAGAGTCTCCAACATCTGACCACTCGCCAACAGAAGTCGGTTTAAGTTGCTCTAAATGGTACACCGATACCGAGTCCATGCCCCATTCGCCTACTGCCGCCAGCACGCGTCCCATAGCAAAGCCGTCCAGAGCATTTGGAGACGAGTACCACGGACGACTGGATCCCAAAAGCGACTTCCAATACAGCACAGCACTATACTCACCTGGCACCAGGTCCATGATAATGCTGCCCTGGAGTTGCACTGTCGACTTCCTGGAGCCCTCCACGATGCCATAAGACCCCGTCTCTCGATAGCGAAGCCCATTGATTTCGAGCACCGTCTCGATTTCATCGTATGCCGCAGTATCTGTCCGCAACGCACTGTCAGCGCTATGTCATCATCAAACCAAAGCAATCGCAACTGCAGCTCAGAGTTGGGAAAACGAACCGCGGGAGTACTGCACCAGTTCTGGCCGGACAGGCAACTGGTAGAAGAACCGCATCGTCGCGGGCTCCGACAGGCGGAAGGTCAAGGTCATGTCCGACACTGCTTCCCACTTGCTCACTGTCAACAGGGAGGCCGCACTGAGCGGTTGGGTATGCCAGATGAAGCGGTGCTGCGCCGACACGAGCAGGTTCCGTCCACCCGCAAACCCGTCCAGGATGTCGCTGGCCACCGCCCACTTGAGCACGTGCGTCCCGCGCTTCCTCCACTGCAGCCTCACGTCGTGGTGTCCGCGCGGGATCTCGAGCACGAGGAAGCCGCTCGCGG
>JAHWLF010000043.1:0-26554 GCA_024679295.1 Phytophthora parvispora
AGCCTCGTCAAGAGCCCCAGCGCCTTCGAGCAGAAGCCGCTGCGCATGCCCAAGCCAATGTCTATTTAAGGCCCCGGGCCGCCTGACCAAAGCCAGACCAGAAGAAAACAAAAAATCAGAAACGAAAGAGTCTACGGACCATTTTGCCATGGATGAACGAGTCACTGGGATCTTTCGAACCGGAACGGAATCTCGATTAAAACCATAAACCTCCTAGAAGAGCTCTTTAGTTGTCAGCATGCGTGATATGATGCCTTCAAGCCGCTGCAGAAGTCTACGTCATCGTCGTGGACCAGTTGGGGTAGTTCTTGTCCAAGCACTCGTGGCTTCGCTGGCGAACTTGCCTGCGCGGATCCATAAAAAAGTAGTGTGCAGGGAGCCCCAGACGACGCCGTCAACCTCGAAAACGTTGTCAACGACATTGACTGGTCTGCGACCACCGCTCGAACTACGCTGTCTGCGACCACTCGACAGTCGTCCTTGTCTCCCTGCAGAAATATTGTTGCCAGCTTAGCGCCACAGTGCTGAAAGCGGGATTGCTGAGAAACTTCGCAGATGCGGTATCGAGCTTGAAAACTTTGAGCAAGTCCCATCATTAGATCCATCGTTTCATGCTTTCCAGCACCAGGGGAACTTTGCATTCGAACGGAACTATTTGCTCAGATGCGTCACCAGGCGAAATATAATATACGTACTACCCAGTTCCTTTTGTACTTCACTATCTAGAAGACTCTTCAGTCGTTTTGGAGGGCATTGTGATGCTTGGTTCTAGCTGGAGTCGGAAGTTTCAAGCTCTCGATCAGCACCGAATCAATGAGTGAAGCTCACATATCCCCTACGAAGGGGCAGTGGCATCAACCCATCCAAGCCGCTCACGTCTCACAGCGGGGCGCAAACGCAAGGCACGGGGGGAGGATACAGCGTACTTGCGCACTACGTAACCATCATCACCCTAATAGATCAAAAGGTAGTATGCATGGTTCTAGCTAACAGTAGGCACCTCGCGATCACTAGCAGACATATCACTGACGAGCAAACACTTCCCAGGAAATGGTCGTTAGATTGTATTATAGCTATGCCCTCCAAGTGAAAGCAATACCGTATTGCTTTATTGCCAATACGCGTAACAATAATTAAGAAAAAATAGGGGTTTTCAGTTAATCATCGTTTGAAGAAATGATTAGCTGAACCCCCTAATAGAAGCACTTGCCAGGAAAGCTTTTGTTTTTTTGTGTGTGTAAACACTTCCCAGAAATTGTTTGCTGTTCACAAGCTTTAGAATGCATATAATGACGGCGTTTGTGATACGGATCATATCACGACCCGCACACTTTGGTTGATAAAATTGAATGTTTTGATTAGCGACAACTGACCTTTGTCACTCGAATCAACTGGGCAAACATGTAGACAAATATACACGTGCACCAGGCCTTGAGTTACTGGTAGAGCGAGCCGAGCTCCGGCAGCGTGAAGGTGAAGCTGTCGAGTTGGTGAGGCCGTCGTTCAAGTCGCCGATGACCGTAGCGTGGGCGGTGGTGGGGTTTTATGAGCCCACCACCATACTGAAGCCAAGTCAAAGTGTCATGGATATGTGATCGATTCGTATCACAACGCCCTACAAAAAGATTATCACAAATGCAGGAGATGTACACATTGTGGTGAGATTTGCTTCATAACTCACACGACTTTACACTTTGCTCCTGAGGACCATCGGTATGCACTTTCAAGACGCAATTCCTGAACGGGGAAATGCGGATAGCATCTATCGGAAGTGAGACCCCACTGGAATCAGGAACGGGGTCGCTACATTTGAAGGTCGGGCCGGGTCGACTGCCAGAGCACACTCGAGCAGAAGAGCTCCGTTGTGCGACGCGAGCAGAGGCACCCGAGTGACTTGAGTGGGTTGACGACCACTGTTAGAGGACAGAGAGCAGATGAGCTCTACGCGTTGATGCAGTGCCGATTCTCCGCCGAGCCGATCGAGAGCTTGTACCTCTTGGTTCCAGGTGGAGCCGAGCAGCACAACGCCATCCAAAATTGCGAAGGTGTTCACTGGAAGCGGTGCAGCTGCAGGTGGTGGCGTTTCCGATAACTCTGAGTCTTCGTTTTCTTGGTCATTCAAGTCGGCAGAGTTGGTGAGGGACAAGAGGCGTAGACTGAACTGTATCGACATTCCGACGTCGGAGTGAATCGCAGTGTACTGCAGTCGAGCCACTTCGAGGACGTGAAGGACTGGTATATTTGCGGCGAGAATCCCAGGCAGCCAGACCCGAGGAGAGTCTCGTCGATTTTCCGTGAGGAAGTCATGCCAATCCTGGTAATGTTGAAGAGTGTCGTGCAATGACCATGCCGACGTGACCGGCGTGGCTACTAATGTTTGACCGAACAGACCTGGTGATACTTCATTGCGCAGTAACGAAACAACTTGCTCCCGCACTCTGGCGTCCTCAACATCAGAAAGCATAAGCATTTTGCTGTCTTTGGGTTCTTGGTAGTATTCATCATCATCGACACTCTCATCTCCGTCATCGCCCTCAAGCAACGTATCCCCAAGCGTATGATGAGCATAGCCAGAATCCTCGAGTTGTACTAGGTTCGCGAGGAGTTTCTCCATAAAAATGGAGCAAGCGTCAATGTGCTGATTGTACACAGTGACCAAAGTCATCATCGTTGGGTTGATAACCAGAGTTTCAACTTTATGCTCTGCTTCGAGTCCACCATCGGCTTCGAGCCTTGGAGGTTCTTCTGCTTTATTCCAGTTATCCATGTTGAAACGAGGTGGAAGCGCTTGAGCGATAATACTTTGGAGAGTGTTGACGGCGTCTCGCAGCGAGATCGACGCAACCAGTTCTCTTGGGTCACCCAGTAGCAGCACGTGATTCCTACTTGTCCAGCCGAAAGCCGCCATCCATTTCGGTGGCGGGCGATTTACCATTTCGATCCCGCCGGAAGCTGCCATGAGGTCCCTGGAAGTGTCTTCAAACGAGCCTCGACGATTGACCGATTGCTGGAAGCCAAGTAGCAGCGCCTGGAGCTTCGTGTCCATCAAGTGATCGACACCGGTGGAATAATTCCACACCAGTTCAATCCATTGAGCCATCGACAGATTTTCTTGCCGTAACTCCTCGCTTGGGAACGCTAGGAACCCTAACAAGAGCGAGGACTTCGCGACAGACACAGAGCTTGAACCCTTGATCAAGGACTTGGAGGAAGCTTGCACCGCTATTGCCCCATCACCTGGGCGTAGCTGGTCACGGAGGTTCGTCATCTGCCTGCTTCGGCCCCGAAAGCTTGGCAGAGACACCGGCTTGGCCGCACTCTCTCCGACCGAACTCTCGCTCCAGCTTACAAGTTGGAGGCACTCGCTCCACAGTCTTCGAAGAAACTCCACCTCTTGATGCCCCGCAGCCAAACGAGCGTATGAGCTCAGCACCACCTGCAGATAAATTCTTCGTTCTAGCACCGTGTTGTACTCGGACCCCCTTCCAGTTCGCCGACTCTGCTGTGTATGATGGTGTTGTTTCTTGTCCAAAATCGTCGCGAGAAACTGGTTGATCGCAGTGAGGAAGTCGTCCTCACTGTAATGAAAGACGGCTCCTCCTACACCCCCTGGATGGTGCGGTGGCGGAAATGCTCCGGGATAAACAGTCCTGAACACGTGCGCGCGGAAAACCAACGTGGCATGGAATAGTACGAGGCCACTCAACACCTGCCAGAAGTAGCTGAGCGGTGCTCTTGGAGCCATCAAATCGTAATCAGCAGGCTGGACAAGTGCACACAGCGTTTGAACGCTTGGGTACATGGTCAAACGCAGAATCGTGGACTGCAGACACTTGGTCAAAGACGCCTGGGTTTGAGCCCCACTCGACGCCGCGGCTTCTAGCTCGTACTCATCTCGGAAACACACAATGTTGGAGCGAAGATGAACCGGAAGGGATTGAAAATCGTCCACCGCAGCTACAAGTCGCGGATATGTAGGCGCCATCATGTCGATCGCTGAGAGACGACTCACCATCGACTGGGTCGACGTCCGTCGTGCTGTTCCGCTTCTAACGAGAGGTGGCTTCGATGCTGCAGATTCCGGTACAGTCGCGTTTGGAGCATGACCCATAGTTACAGCACTTATGATCGATTCCTTCGTTGGGCTTTCGCTAGACGTAATGCTTTTACGCTTGGCCAGGGGATCACCAGCACTGACAAAGCCCAGATCCATGCTGTTGTGACGCTGGAAAGCTGCAGAGCTAGTGCGTCGGCTTGAACGATGCAGAATCTGGACCAGTGCCTCCCAATATCCAGGAATCCCAGCAGCACCTCTCATGTTGACGACAGCGAAAGGTACTTCTTCCAGCGCCTCAAGCTGAGTCTTCTCCATTTGCGCGATTTGTTTGAAGTCTTCCGCCATGAGCAAAAGTTGCTGAGCCTCCACCTGGTCCTCAGCTGGGTGCACACTTCGCGGAAGAACATAAAGCTGCTCCAGCGGAGTAACTTGCTCACCAAGTCCACCGGCTAGAGCTGCTTCATCTTGAGTATCGGCGTGGAATCTCCTCTCGATAAGCATCTTAAGAACACGGATTTGCAATGTCGACGATGCCTCCAAACCTTGGAAGAAGACACGTCGGGCAAAGCCAAAACTATGAAATGAGTGGCGAGCTAGAATCACGGCCGCTGTCTTCTCGGGTAGCGCTCGTATCGTACGCAGCCAACATCCTTCGAGCAGCGTGGCCGCCTCCACTTCAGCTGGGGCAATTGAAACAATCCCCGAGCCACGTCTGTGGAAATTGAGAGGAACTCCATAGCCTGCCAAAACCCGATCGCAAATGTGCTGCACCAGTTCAGGGAACAGCACGAGGCTGACACCGAGACGCTCGGATCTGGATGAAGTCCCTGGCAGAGCGATGCGTAGAATATCGTCAACGTCTACAATGCTGGGAGGCGCGTCCTCCAGCTTGCATCCATTGAAAATCGTACTCACCACACGACGCTGCAGATCTGGTCGAGTGGTAGAGATTGAGACAGCTCTACACGCTTCTGCAGTGACAGCCGTCGATGTTTCACTTTGCTTCGAGCCCCTCCTCAGCTTCGTCTGAAGCAGAATTGTGCCAACCGAGAGCGTGGTGCTCGAGTTACTCGTAGTCGTGGCTTCAATTCGCTCTCGGGTTGGTTTCATCTGCACTGTAGAGTGCATCTCTTCCATCGTAATGATCACTTGCAACAGGAACCGATACCAGTCTCCGCTTGGCGAGGCAGGCTGCACCAACGGTATGATTCGAGACACGAGCTTCGTCAGTACGTCTGCTGGAACGCCAATCGAGTTCAATTGCCGACGCGAAGACCCCGACAGTGAGAAGCTGGTAGCACTGCGAGCGAGTAAACGGAGGCGGTTGCTCGAGGACGGACGCTTTGTATCTTTCAGCAACGGTGTAGTCGGTGCCGGAGTCGTGCCCGAAGTTCCTGTTGTTGTTGAAGCCGATGGAGACAATGCATCAAGCAAAAGCGGCAAAAAGACCTGCAGCGTCAACGGTGGAGATGCATTCGGCCCAATTCCAGAGACCGTAGTGTTGAACGCGTTGAAAACTGCAGCTCCAGTCCGGGCGATCGGCACACACTGACGCTTTACCAGTCGAAGTTGTTCCTGAATTTCGCGTCGCTTTTCTCTCAGCATCTGACGAGCTTCCTGGATCGTAGAAAGCCGTTCGCGCAGCGCCTTGGTCTGCGCAAGAGGGAAATGACTCGTCACCGCTGCAGCTTCCAGTAGTTTCGTCAATTGGGCGTGTGAGACCTCGTACTTCTGAACAAGTCGACCGTGCTCTTTCAGTGCAGACTTCAGCGTGAATGGACCTATGGTCTCTGGTGCACTAGGGGCATCCACTGGTTTGGGAGTCGCGCTGCTCCAAACCTTGTCCAGCAGCACGTCCGCCATATCGCGAGGATGCAAGTGTGCGTCCAGGGTCGGTAGCATGTCTAGAACTTCACCAAACGCTGATCGATCCGCATTCGACGTGAGGAGCAAGCGGAAATTCGAGTGCAGCGCGATAGTATCCGAAGTTTTGCAGTCGTTAGAGCTCACTTTGTACTCGTCCCCGCTTGCGTCGGCGTTGGGGGATTTTTCGGAGATCACAAGGTGATCGACACCATCAACACGCTTGGTCTTCCAAGATAAAGCTGCATGTAGATGAATTCCGCGTTGTTCACCGGGTCGGAGCTCCGAATCGATAGGTTCGACGTCGAGCACTAGCAGTTGATGGCCCATACTCGCAGCCACGCGGAACACGTCGTCGAAGTCGGGGGCTCGAGCGTACACCATGTGGAGCTGTTGCCAGTGCCAAACTCGCCGCGCGCAGTTGACAAGCAGCTCCTCCACCTCAGGCGAGAAGCGGGTGATCATCACAACAGGCAAACTCGAAGTCGCAGCGACCAAAGACAACACAGACGCATCCCAAAGCCTACGACGAGAGAACCCGAGTCCTCCAGCTCCAGTCACGAGTTTCAACGCGTCCTCCGTCTCCGCACAACCGTCTTCAGGATAATCTCCGGAGAACAAGGCAGCCAAGGGAGTCTCGGGATCATGAACCCCCGCTGGAGTTTCTTCATCCAAAGCTGCTGAGCTCTTTAGGACCACAGCAATGGAAGGCATGAAGGTGCAAGAAGTCGAAGTTGGTGGACAACCAGGAGTTAAACCACCATAAGTAGAGTACGCTGCTTCCCACGCTTGAAAAACACGCTCTCGACGTGGAGAGTAGCTGAGATCACACGCATATGCCAAGGCTCCAGCCGACAGCAACGCGTTCCAAGTTGCAAGCGAGAACCCGCGACGCATCGAGCTGGCACTGGCAGCTTCGTGCTGTAGTTTTCGGTCCTCTTTCAGCGCCTCCATGGCTTGTCCTCCACTATCACATCGAGCATCCAGCGACGATATCTCGCCCGAAAGCGCTTCTTTCCGAGTGATAGCAGCGTCAATCGCTGCCTGTGTCGCCTGCCAGGCGTCGTCGGCTTCCATTACGCGCTGCTTGCTCACCTGGAACTCCTTCATGATGAGCTGCAGTCGACTCTGAGCCTTTTCGAGCTTGTCCAGCGTCGGCTGCACCTGCTGTCGAGCTGTGGCGTACTGGTGAATGGCAGTCACCCAGCCGACCATGGACGCAGCAGCCACGCTTTGACGCTCGACCTCTTCGTGACAGAAGCGCTCGTCGCTCAAGAACTCCTCTTCGAGCTTGACCAACGTGGCAGCAGGCACCGCGTCCTTGTTGAACTGCAGCAGTGTCTGGACGACATTGGCATCGCCGAGAAGCAGGCGTCGAGCACTCTCCCAGGACGGCTCGAGCTGGAACAGAACGCACACGGCGCCCAACACCAAATGAACTAGCGGTGGAGGGCTCACGAACGACTTGATCTCGACGATATGTCGCCTGTCGACGAGTAGCAGCGCCCGGTTGGCCTCTTCTAAACATGCCATGGGCTCCTGCAGTTCACGCTGCGCCACCTCTTGAGCCTCGTTCGTGACTTGAATCTGCTCGTCCGCAGCGACTTGGAACCGCTGCATGATGAGGCGGATCCGCTCGGCGTCTTCCTTCTGCTCGACCAGCCGAGCTTCGTGGTGAACGAGCTGCTTGTCGATCGTCGTGAGCTGTTCACTTAGCAGGACGTCACTGGAGCGCAGAGCACCGAGGTCCCGATCCAACCGCGTGGTCAGCTCCAAGAACCACGACGCTTTCGCCCGAGCGGCTTCTTCGCGCTTGTAGTTCTCGACCACGAATTTGCTGAAAAACGCCGCCATGGCAAATGTCCTCGAGACGGGAGGGTATTCACTCGTGTCACCACCTCCTTCTTCTTTCTCGGTCACCCACGCTTCCGCCACAGCAAGATGCATGTCCGTCGCCATGCAAACCAAGCTCCAGAGACTTCGCTGCGCCTGATGGAGGAAGTCCGCCAAGCTCCCGTCCTCCGGTTTGCGCTGCGAGTCGTTGAGTTCGTCTTGATGATCCACGAGAAGCTGCTGCGTTTGAGTGAGGAAATGTCCGTACACCAGCATTCGCAGTGAATCGCGGTCGAGTTGAGGCACCGACACGACGTCGCAGAGCGCGAAGATGCTGGGGTTGGCCATTCGTACGCGGTTTTCATGCTCCTTGTGCACGAGCAGCACAACACGAAGTTTCGAGCACATCCGAGCCACTGCACTCGCCCATTTGCCACTGGTGACACCTAGCGGCCGGGTGAGAGCCATGACCGTGGCAGCGACGCTCTCGCTCTCCACTTCTCGTTGGCGGCGGAGATCGTCGGTGTCTTGCTGCCAGCGCAGATCAACGCGCGAGAGTTTCGAGCGCAGTTCACGCTGGTAGCGCGTCTCCACCATCTGAAAGGCTTCCAGCAACGGGGTGGTTGGTGCGTCTCGCTGCTTCTGGTGGAGAATCGCGAGCGCTTGATCCCTTGTCGACTCTGCTTCCGCCCGAATTTGCGCTACTTGGGCCGCGTGCTTGGTCTTTAAAGCCAGCAATCGCTCGTCGATGACTCTCGTCGCGATGTGAACTTGTTCCTCCAGTGACAACGTGCCTGGGACTTCTCCTGTGGTCATGAGCGCCTGGACCTGGTTGATCATCGCAGGAGGCAGCAAGTCGAGACGCTTGACCACGAGAGTGGCTTCCTGTCCAGCAACACCGACACGCTCGTAGAGGTCGAGCAGAAGGCGCTTCCAGCGTAGTGCTAAGCAGTTGTGGACATTCGTGGCGATGTTCTGATCATCTGCCAGACCCGAAAGCGTGAATATCGCGCTGCCGGGGTCCTCGAGCTCGGGTATTCTCGATAGTGTGGCGAACCGCAGCAAAGTATCAGCGGCGCTGCCGTTGCTCTCCAGCAGAAGAAGTCGGGCGGACGGACGAGCGAGAACGCGGTCAATCCGTACTACCGTTTGAGCCTAGAGAAGACAGGAGATGTTAGTTGTTAGTTTCATGCGAAACAGGTAAGAGCTACGCACCAGTTTTAAAGGCACCGGCGGGACGTCTCTGGGTAGCGTTATCGCCTTTTTCGATCCTCCAGGCCGCAACGTCATTTGAGTTGAGCTGAAGGTGCGAAGGTCTCGGAAGTACGGCTGCAGGCTGGCTGTGGACACTGCCTCAATGTCGTCTTCAAAGCTGACCTCGGCATATATCCACGAGCTGCCGTTCGACCCAGATTCTAGACTCTTCTGCACCATGAAACTCGCGCTGCTGCGGCGGAACAACCGCTCGGAATCGTTTGATCCAGCGACACTATCCTGCTCAGTCACGGAGTCCATCGAGTGACCGCCGTAGTAGATGTTGGAAGACACGAACGCCCAGAGACCTCCCATCGTGGCCGCTCGATGCTGCTGCTCTCGCAGAGAATGGTACTGCTGACTGAGTCGAGGCGCCATTCTCCCCCCACTTGGACTCGAAGCAGAACTTCGAGCTGCGAACAGCGTCAACAACGTAGCAGCATTCTCGTCGTTGGTAGACTGACTAGCTTGCACCGATTGTCGCTTGGTCCCGACAGCGAAGCTGATACTTGGCCCGGTCCCCACTGATAACCGACTCGCTCGAGCGCTGGCACGGCGTTGAGATACCTGTGAAATCTGCATCCGCATACGTGAAATCTCCCCTGCCACTTCGCTATCCTGTCGTGGAGAACAGAACCCCATTGACGGTTCTCGTAATGTGCGGGAACTCTCGTGTGTCCACAGTCTCAGCAGCGTCTCCACATCCGCCAGCAATGACGGACTCACGCCTCCGAGACCTTCGTACACTCTTGCTAGGTCTTGCAGGTGATACTTGTACGTCGCCCGGAGTCGATCCCAGATCACGGTAGTCGCTGCAATTACTAGAGGAAGCGCGTATCGAACGGGGGTGGGCAGTGTTGTAGACTTTGACGAGCCGCTCAGGCCCCATCGAGTTTGCAGAGCCTGGCCGAAGATGTGGTGGAGCTCTTCGAGTCCGCACGATGGCGCGAGGACCGGGAAAAACTGGGACGTGAGCTTCCGTAGCGGTTCTTCTCGACTCTGCTTGGCAGTATCTGTGGGTTGGAAGTGGTCGACGTGCATGGAGCCGAACATCATGAGGTTTTCAACGGAGATCGGCAGACAACTCGCGCCGCGATAAACTTTACCATGCTCCTGAACGGACCTCAAATACGCGTAGACCGAGGGGTATAGCTGCTGTGGCTCCTCGTCAGGGGTAGCGAGATGCAAGTCGTCCAGGATGAGAAGTGCTGTTTTGCCTGGAGGTGGCTCGAACACGCCAGTTCGTTCACGCTGCAGCATTCTTTCCAAGCAGTTTGCCAATTCAACGGCGGCTTCACCATTGCTGGAGCTTTCATTGCCGTGAGGCATAGAGAAGAAGAACGGGATCACGTCGCCGCGGTCGAATTGACGCACCAACGCAGTCTTAGAGATATCTGTCGACGGAGTGATGGCCAAGGGAATGCCCTCTTCCGCCTCGACAACGGACGCTATGGATCGGTTGTCACTCGTTGTAGCAATGCTGGCGATGGAGGTACTTCGAGAAGCCTGGACACAGCCGTCCTCCGCATTGTCTTTCTGAAGACGCATCGCCATCCACGTAACCAGCGAAATCTGGCGCAGTCGAAGCCGCTTCACCGACGCGAGTGTTGCGGCTTCCATCGTCTTGGAGAGAACCGGTTTCTTGGCCTTGATGTCGTCTTCATCGTTTGCTTGCTGCGCTTGGAGCAGCTTCGAGACTCCACCGGCAGCGATGATCGACTTGATGGCATCCAATTGACCAAGGAAATTGCGAGCGAGCCTAGTACGGCGTCCACAATCGCCACTTAGCAGTAACACGCCTCTGCCTGAACGGAGCCCTTCGTTGATAGCTGCGTGAACCAGAAGACTGGTGGTCGTAGGCACAAACAACGAGCTGATACTGGTGTTGCTACTGACTTGAGGCGGGAGAGCGGCGTGACCTGACCCATTCACGACCGACACAAAGCGCTGCCCCTGAAGATCGAGCAAAGTCTCAAACAAATTCACATCCGAGCCACAACCTAGCCAAGCTGGTGAGAGGTGCTCAAACTCACGCCTAAGGACGTCGCTCACTTGGCGCTGGACGACTGGGTAGCCACCCGTGCAAGCTGCAAATCCCCACATGAAGCTGTACATCAACGCCATTTCCACTCGAATTTGCCCATTCGAAAGCTCCTCCGCGAACTGCATGAAGGCCTCCAAAGTGGAAGAAGTTTTCGCAGTTCGGTTTGCTGGATCTTGAAGCATTGATGCAGCGCTGACAAGCGACTGTAGTAGTGAGGTCAGGCTCGTCACGCGCTGCAGTGGGGACAGCTTGATTGCATTAGAGGGGATACCATCGATTATTGTGGCGAGTTCTGTCAGCAGTGAAGACTTGATCAGCCATTTTTCAATCGCGTTAAACGTATCAGTAGTGGACCATGACGGTGTCTTCGGCACTCCCGACTGCTGCTGTGCGACTCGCTCACGTTGGATTGTCAAATATCGGTGCAGATACGCCGTCGCGATGGTCATTTTTGCCTCAGCGTTGACCAAAGTTGTGCGACGGTAGTTCTTCTTGGTTTCGTGCAAGACTTCCTCTCGTCTTTCAGCGTTGAGATGCAGAATAGTGCTCACGTGGAGAAACTTTGGCGTTGCATCACGAAGTTGAAGCACTTCGAACATGAACCGGAGATTGGGAGGCAAAGTCATGAATTCGCCGTCTTGGAACGCTAGTAGTGGGGACCCAACGCCTCTAGAACACGACAAAACAGCTAAAAGGCCTTCAAGCCACCGCAAGTCGAGGGCGTCGTCGAAAACTACCCACACCTGGTTAGGCAAGTCCAGAAGGGATTTCGGGGGGTTAGTGTCGCTGGATTTGTTGGGACCTTCGGAGGAATCCGCGTCAGCAGCAGCTTTTGGTGCGTAGAGTTCCTGCGCTTGACGAATTAGCTGACCCAAGATGCTCGGTACCCGACCGTGGCCATCAAGGGAGACTCCTCCGTACAGTTGCGAGACCGTCAGTGCCATGGGTTGAACGACTTTGACGGCCACACTCGCTGCTGCTGGGGCCTTCTCCGCTTTACCTGTCAAGTACGAATTCGAGCGCTTAGCGAGAGCGGAAGGAGTTAAGCGCGTTGGTGGCGGTTTGTTCGCGTCGTCTTCGCGCGGTGGGGCAACACCACTCTGATCATGACGTTGAAAGCAGAGCTCAAACGCCTTCGCGAGCACTTGGTACGTTGTAGTCTTGCCAACGCCTGGTGGGCCTACCAACACAGTACTGACGCTGGATGTCAGCGCCGTTGCTAGGGATGAAATCGAGTCCAACATGACGCGGCGAGGCACAAAGTGCAGCTCCTGGGTAGCGAGCGTGATGCACTCAAGTAGTTCGGGTGGCACTGCCGTGTTAGACTGTCGGGTGTCGTACAATGAGTATTCATCCTCCATCGCCGGAAAGTGCTCGTGAAGGATGGTTTCAAGTGCTTGGAGTTGTTCCGAGTCGATCCGAACGCGGAAATACTTCATCATGGCTTGGCGGAGTAGAGTTTGTTGATAGTCCTGCATGGATTCGAATGTTGATGATGCACATTCGTTCAGCTGAACTGCGGCTTCTTTGATAACGGACTTTAAGGCCGCGAATCTGAATGGACCTCCATGAAATATCGATACTGCTCCATCCACCGTATCGTGGTTCGAACGAGCTAGCTCCCACACAAGCAGTAGCTGTTTCGCAAGGTCACGTGACTCAACGAAGCCTCTGCTCAATAGCAGAGCCTCAACAATGTACTCTTGACTCCATTGAACGATCGCAAAGCGGCTCAAGGACTCCGTCCAGATGCGGGTTTCCTCGGAATCTGCCATCAAGAATTCAGAATTTGAAGGAAAAACTACGAACATCGCAGTCCCAGGAACAAACGTGATCGGCGAGCGATGCAGCCCCACAATCGAATTCTTGGTCAGCACCGCGTGCTCAATAGACGCCAATGTAGTGGCCAATGTCTTGATCAACGGTGCGTTGTCCCTTATATTGTCTATAAGCTGCAGATTTGCGCAGAAGGTCCCTCCGGCGTACAGCGCTCCGATCAGCAGACGGGTAGCGTGGGTATACGAAGTCAGTGTGGCGCTGAAGTTGCGACGACCCAGTATTGAGCTCACCTGCATACTTAGAGTTCGCTTGCCACTTCCAGCGGGGCCAGTCAAGATACAACCTTGCGCGTGTCGGATGCAGGCGAATAGCGAGAAAAGCGAGCGCAAACTACTCGGCGTCACCACTACATCGTCATGCGGACTTAGGTAGTTGAAGCCGTACGGGATGTTCAGCGTGTTCATCTCCACGTGACACTCGTGACCGACGGTCGTCGCATCATCCATCCGGTACTTGAGTTGGTACTCCCAGTCCACTGCCAGCCCTCCAGGCGTCCAGGATGACGCAGAATTTGGCTGTTTCGAGGCCACGTGACTAACAAACGCGTCGCGGAATTGAATTTCCTGTAGGTGCAAACCTGATCGCAGCGTGACCTCGCGTGCGGTCAATTTCAACTTGAAATCTGATTGTGGAAGTAATTGATGCATGACTCGCGAGCTGTAGGAGGAGAGTTCGCTCATGATTCGATCAAAGCGACCGGTGCCACTGGCGCTCATGATGTCTTGCAACCCGTGCTCGATAACCCCACAGCGAACAATACGATCCGCCAGCAGGATACTCTACAAGGAAAATAAGTTAGTTGTCCTTTCGAGGGAAAATCTGAGCTCAAGGTCACGCACCTGGATGGAGAAATGGGAGAGGTCAATCTTTGGCGTGTTGGCTCCTTGTTCAGATCTCTCGTAGCGATCCAGCATCTCGATGGCTTTCTTGGTAGATCGTCGAAGCTGCTCAGCCAGTCGTTTCTCGATAGCAGCTAGCCACTGCTCCACTGGCCCTCGAGCTTTGAGATTTTTGCCCATAGGAATGATTTCAGCTTCCCCATGTACTCGTGAAGTTATCTGAACAAAGTTGGCATAAATTAACCTCTACATTCTAGCACGATGAGTCACGCGAAGCAAACCTGCAAAATATCCTGAAAGCCATCTCGAACGCCAAACACAATTCTGCCAACATTGTCGAAGCACTGATAGAGAAACGATGGAATGCAGCCCACATCCCGACACTTGGACAACAGCGTCGCCAGCTCCAAGTCGGAGAGCTGGAAGAATGCTGGGAACACCTGACGCTTTATCTGTTCAAACAGACAACATATACTTCTAAACCAAGCTCTCAAAAATATTTAGCGACCAGACGTACCTCAAGATGATCCGCCAAAGTTTTCGCCGCGCCTTCGAAGCCCTCGAGAATTACTTGAAGTGTCTGTCGATGATCCACATTCACACCGAAAGGGAGACACAACGAACGATTGAACAATCCATGGGTCAACGACCTCCACGCCGTGTCATGCTTTTGCAGCTGCTTGGCTTGCTCAGGAAATGTCCGAGCGAAGTCGATGGACACTAGGCGCTGCGTGTAGTCCCATTTGCGCTGACAGACTTGCAACAGCTCCAGTGATTCTTTTGTGTGGTCGAGATCCGAGAGCATCTTCGGAAGTCGCTCCTGCACGACGAGGGAGTAGGTCGACAGGTCCATGACCCGAAGCAGCACTTGGCTCTCTTCAATGAGCGAAGAGAGCTCGACACAGTCGCCTATGCAGTACACGTCGCGGCCATCGCGATCCTTTCGAGCTTCCACGGGGATTTCTTGAGCTTCCCAGGTCCGAACAACGCTCATGAAACTTCCAGCAATCGCGGCTTCGGCTGAAGCTTCTTCGGATACGTGTCGGATCGCTGTACCGTGTGCCACAGCATTAACCTCCAGCAACTGCTGCACTTGGATGTCAAGACGCGGGCTGGAAGAGACCGTATTAGCATCGAGAACGGCGAATTCCTCCTCCTCTGCGACTTCAGCGTTTTCGACGATAGCAGGCATCAAAGAGCATTGCATCTTGTGTTCCAGTTTGCTCCAGTGACGCTCTGCCAGGTGCGGATTGCGTAGATCGCGAATCACAGGAGCGAGGCCATGTAGAATGGCTTGCAGCTTCTCCAGTCGCTCGAGCTCGAAACCCCCAGCAACTTGGGTAGCGCATTGTCGGATGTTCTCAACTACTGCATCAACGTGGTCGGCTACCTCGCCCATCTTGTCCAGATCAACGGAGCGGATAGTGTCAGTGCTGCAGCTGGTCAAGTGCTCGTCAGCCTCGCACACAGCCTCCCAGAGTTCCTACGAAAAATATGTAAGTTGGGTTGTCAACTAATTCAGCGCAAACACCACACCAGATAAACGTACACTTTTGAGCTTGAGTTCTCCCGCCAAGGTATTCAAGTCTTCAAAGTTTCTACTCTGAGGACGAAGGCCACCCGAGGCGTCTTCAAATACCAGTTGAATCCGTACAAGCCTTTTCGCTTCCTCCTGCATCTCCTGGGCTTCGTCATACAATTTCACAGCGCTATCACGAGCATCCTGGCAAGTGTTACTCTGAGCTGCTATCGCTTGGTCACTCGCTGCTGACTGCAGGCAGTCGATCCTTCGACCAAGCTGTCAAGAACCAAGAGATACATTGATAAGAAATACTCTGTCAATATAGAGAAAGGGGCAAGTCTTTCGTTGCGTACGTTGGCGAGGTTTTCCGTAAGCAGCGGCATATAGCTCTGCAGATCCGTGTCGCGGTTCGCGTACGCTTCTTGGACATGCGACTTCAGCGCCTGGAACTCCGGCTCGCACAACTCGTAAGCTTTTGTGGTGTCGACGGGAGCAGTGAACTTCAGCTTGTCCAGAACGCCGAAGAAGTCCTGCAGGAACGTCAAATCCAGCTCCTTGTCGAGAATTTCGTCGTACACTTCCTAGAAATTCAGTACCAGATACAAACAACCGTGAGTTCTATCAGATTGGTGTCATGGTTGATCCCGCTGTGTCTCAGTAGTAAGACGAACCCGAAGATTCAAGAGGTACGTGGTGAAAGCGTCCAAGTTCTGCGCCATGGGCTTCTCAATCTTGCTGCTGGAGAAATTGATATAGTGGAGAAACTCGTCGCACTTCTCGCGTGCAAGGCGCGGTAACAGCTCGCGCATCGCGTCGAGGCACCGAGCGGGTGATGGAAGTAGCTCTGCCTGCAGCTGCTGCATATCGAAGTGAAGGAACTCAACGTTCGCCGACATCCGTAGCATCTCCAAAGCGCTTAGCTGCATATATTCAAGAAACATCAAACGCGTTGTCAGCATCAGAAGCGTTTAGCTATTGAAACGAGTGCATTCTACCTGTTCGATAAAGTGGTTCGCGTCGCTCTCCATCTCCACAAGCGTATACTCATTCCGTCTAAATTGTCGAGCCTTGAGTTCAAAGTTCACGTTCTCGTTTTGCTGCCGAAGCTCGAGAACTTTGGAATACGAAGCAGCTAGATCCTCGGCACCACTCAAAGCACTGCGTACCAGATCTTGAATATCATCGCGAGCAGACACAAAATGCAAGTCTTCCTCCATCCTCTCGAGCAGCCGATTAGCTGGACACCGGAAGCGTTCTCCCTCATCGGGACCATCATTGTCATCACTATCGTTTCGGAGCTCTTCCAATTTGTGAACAGCGCAGAGCGAACTCCGACGAGAAGAGGTGCCTGCTGTGGCGGGCCGCGACGAATCGAATGTTGAGTGCAGGTTGAGCGCTCTGATGTCATCAGCAAAATCGAGAACGGAGCGAAGTTCGGGGCTCGAAAGCAACGGCGGCACCTCACGGAACACTTCGGTGAATCCGACGATAACTCGTTGCAAAAGGCGCATGAGCTTGGCGAGCTCGGGCTTAAAGCAAATCTCGTACCTCTGCCGTCCTCGCTTCTCCGGTATTCCAGTGGTGCCCACGTCCAGAGCAAAAAGTGGCTGGGGGCCGAGACAGGGAATAGATAACACTTCTTGCTCGATCAACGAAGGCTCACGTCCATTTCCAGTTGCTGCTCCTGGCCCATTAGAGGAGGAGTTGGTCACATTGGCCTTAGTTGTAGCAAAAATTGGTGTGTTTGCTGCGATAAACGGTGGGAGCATCAGTAGCTGTAGCAATGCGTTCTCCGCGACGAAGAAGAGGTCGTCCACGCTAAACGTTTCCGAATTGCCGCCGGCGTAGTTGCTCAGACCGTAGAAAAACAGTGCCTCGAGCTTGTTTTCCATCGACGCGACCGACATGGACGACATAGTTTCGTCGGTATCAGTTGAGGTCGGAACCTGTAACTTATGTTCCCACGCAGCATGGAGAAATGCTTTGATCTGCTGCTTTGTCAGAGGCGCGCGGTCAAACGAGCTATGTCTGGGCTGAGTTGAGTTTGAAGGATCAATGCTGCCTTCACCAGTGGGCTGCGAGGTCCCCAAGGTCTGATGCATGACCGTCACGAAGTCATCATGATCGGTGAGCCCCATAATGGTCGCTGCATTGGCGCCACGAAGCACAAAGTTGTAGAACAGATCGAGACTTTGCTTGGTCACTCGTGCGTACGTGTCCAGCAGAAGGAAGTCGACCAGCATCATGAACCGGGTGAGTTGTTTGCACTTGCGTCGCTTGATAGACGCCATGGTCCATCGGATCTCCTCGAGTTCGTTCGCCTCAGTAACTGACGGACGGGTGCGCTTCGCCTTCACCAAAGAATGACCGGGTTCTGACAGACTCGCTAACACCAACGCGTTCCGTGCCTCCACAGCCTCCGGGGTAGGAACTCGCACGGACTGGAAGTGCTTGTGGCGTAAGAACTGCTGGTGTGCTGATGCCAGTCCTTGCTCGCATTGCACGTAGTTCTCCAGGATGTGGAAGTTGCTGCTCTTGCGAACGGACAAAGCGAACTCATGACCGGGGAATCCGGCATGTAGCGGCGCCATATCCTCCAAAAACACGCGGCAGACGCCCGTCAAAATGGACTGGATGCGTGTCGTGATCTGTCGAAGCTCGCTCGTCCGCTTCTTCAAAAACTGCGTCTTTCGGGCAGACTTCAGGTTAGATACTTTCACGCTACAATTTTACAAGCGCATCTACAACGTACATTTGCAGCAGTGAAGCGGTCCAACGTGTACATCTCGCCATCGAAATCCCACATCAGCTGCAGCTTTGACAGACTGCTCAGCTCTAGGCGCACTTCCTGCATGCCACTCAGCAGAATTGGGTACGAAAAGTAACAATCTGCGATGAGGTTCTCTCGTGCTGCTTCGCGTTTGCTTCCTCGCACCCACTGCCTCCAGAACATGAACACTTTGCGATATCGAAACCTACACGCCATACCATTAGTTGACATCACATAAAATCCGTTTAAGCATTGCAGCAGCACCTAGAAAAGGTCGAAAGGCTCCGCAGCTTGGTGAATTGCGCCTCCTGGGTCTCCCAGTCGCTCATAGACAAGAACGTTGATTGAAAATCATCGCTTTTCAAATGAAACGTGTAGCCCCCTCGACTGATCGTGTAGTAGTCCCAGTGTGCATCCTGCAGCTGATTGACACTCCCACCACCAAACAGCGTTTCCTGGATGCAGTATACAAATTGTGATTGTCACTTGTGGCTCCGATTCGACTTCCAAAAGTTATGCGCTCGTACATGCGTGACTGGAACGATATCGTATGGGTCATACGGCAGTCCGTGCTCCAAGTAGTGCCGAGGAACAGCATATACAAACGTGTCTTCGATATGCTCCCTCGTCGATGCGACTAAGCGATCTCCTGCCCAGGATGAACACATTGATCAACATTTTAGCGTTGTTTCCAACTCACGTATTCGCCAGTATCATTACCTCTTGACTGGCCTGAACCAGGACGCGTTCTTGACGCTGACAAGCTGCGTGCTGCCTTTGTCGAGCGGGATACCAGTGACACACAACTCGTCAGTGATGCACTGCTTTTGTCAAGAGCTTGGAACGGTTGGTAGCGGGAGCTAGCAGCAGCCGAGTGAGGTCTCTTTATTCCACTTGTCGCTCTCCTTCCGGATAAATTGCTCGAAACCTCAGCAATTTGATGCGAATCTCCCGAGATGCTCGAACGATGCGATGAAGGCGCCGCCGCAGCTGAAAACGGGCGTTTGATGTACCCAATCTGGCGAACTGCAGCCGACGACGTCCCTGGCCGCACCATGTCCTCCTTCGCCGACGTCAAAAACGATTCAAGTTCTCTGTCGGTATTCTCGTCCTGGTTACAGCCAGAAACAGTGTTCGGATCCTGCACCAGCTGCATTCGATGTCGACTAACTTGTCGACTAGCTGTTCCGATCAAAAAAATATTGATGAGCATAGTCAAAACTCTAACCGCGACACGCTAAACCTCCCACCAAAATCCTCCCTACCTGCATTCGCAGACTTCGGGCGCATTGGCGGCTTCATGAACACCCCCTTCTCATCACTTGAACCCGCTGCCCCTGGGGCTCTTGGAGTCTGTCGAGGAGCTGCGGACCCTGGTCGAGGGCTCTGAAGTCGCTGGCGAAGCTACCGAAAGTGATGAAACATGGCAGGTCAGAGAGCTGTTTACATTAACTAAAGAGCTAACACGCAGCTCGAACCAGCAGTGAGGACGACTCTTTCAGTGCATTGACGGCTGTAGCCAGTCGCTCGGGTGCCGATGGGAAAGCGGAAGAAGTTGAATTTGAAGTTGCACTGTACTGGTAGTCCGTGGCATGAGGCGCCAGGGAGCTGCGCGAGGCCCCCGCCGTGCGAGGCCGCAGTTTGGGTGGAGCGCCGAAGTGCACGTGGTCCTGCATGGGGACGGACGCAGCTAGGCGGCGGATACACGACGGTTCACTTGACACCAGTACAATTATGGATTTACTAGCAACCATATTTTTTTCCTACTTACGCAAAGTTTGCTGTGGATTATTTCTTGGCGCAGGGCACAGCGCAATGGACGACGCACAACAAATTGGTTTTTTTATCGGATCAACAGCCCCCTGGTGTCTTCAAAACCAGCAGGAATGCAAGGATCTCAGTCAAGGCAGACTGGGGAACACTGCACGATTTTGGAATGGCTGTCCGAACAGCAAGAACTACCAAGATAAAGTCCGGATTTAATAGGGCGCGTATATTTTGTTTAGAAGATACTCGAAGGCGCGGTGAACTAGCGATGAAGTTTGTGTCCCTCAGTTGCGCAAAAAATGCTGAAGCAGATCATAATTTGCTACAGATGAACTGCCTCGGATCTGAGTATTAACCGAAGTCATCAAAATTCGCGTCACCATGGGATACTGTATGTCTACGTGAGGCTTCGCGATAAAGCAAAGAAGAACTTATCCTAGATATCGTCTTGAATTTGTGTTATCCAAAGCTGCGTTATGCATTGCACATTTTGTTTTGCTGTCCGTATCCATTCATTTCCTGAGATCTGCCTCTGTGGTGGCGGGCACTGCTGTTTCTCACTCTTCAATTCGCTCATCGGCCGCAACAGCTTCACCTCAAGCCTCTCTCTACGCCCCGCAGTATGCGCATCTACTTCGTTGCGCTGTTGGTTGCTGCTGCCATGCTGGCCTCTACCGCTGCCAACCCCGTGGCGATCGACTCGAAGATGTCGATGGTGAAGAACTCCCAGATTCCGTGCGCTCTCTCCACGATGAGGCCCCTGCTAGCAGACACCTGCGAACGGCAGATGAGGACAACGACGATGAGAGGGGCATCAAAATCCCTGCTTTGGAGAAGGTTTTGGCGAACAGAGTTGATGCAGAGCGGCAAAAACTACTGACGAGGTATTCACATTTCTCAAGGTCAAACAAGAGGGGTCACTCCTCTCCAGCAACGATTTCAATGTTTGGAAGAAGTACGTGGGGAAGCTCTATAGTAAGGACTCTTGGGCCGCGATGATCCGAACGCTCAGGACCCAGTTTAACGACGACCTGAAATTGGCAATCATGCTCCAAGCGGCGAAGAAAAATCCGTCGACGAAGAGTTTCGCCATCAAGATGCAAAACGAGCTGTTTCGTCAATGGTATGCAAAGTCGGAGTACGAGCTCAACGACGTTGTCAAGACTGTTTTCAAGTGTCAAGTTGGACGGCGCGCAGTGGTAGGGCTCCGTGATGTTTACTCCAACTACATCACCTACATTAGAAACAACTTTGGCGACTACTTCCTTCGGCGGAGATTATGCGCCGCAGTGTACTGATCGCTCTTTGCTGCATTGACCCGAACGTTAACCAGCAGATAGAGCAGACAGTTCTTTTGCGAACAGTAACAGAGCGACTGTACACAGGAACCTTCGCTGCCATGCCAACACGGTGGGATTTCGCCACAATACGCAGGTTATCCCGTTTGACAGAGGACCCAGTCTTGTCCGTGGCGAACCGATGGTGCTTTTCGCCACTGGCATTTCTCCAGGTTGAGCTTATTGAATAAGCCGTCATCCACCCGATTTCCGTCAAATTTCCAAACGCATCGGTAGAAGCCGCACGTGACCGGCGTGAAGTCACGTTCACACTTTGGGCACAGAACGCCTTTGTCCCTCGTGAGGTTGAACGAGTCGAATCCGTACTGGTGGATGACCATCTCCCCAAATACCTCACAGCGCTCATTCTCACATTCGCCTTCAATGTTCAGGCCTTTAGTTAGCGCACACACGCCACTCTGGGGCCTTTTCATCCAGCTGCAACTCAACCAGCCACGTGTCTTCCTCGATGTCCGCAAATTCGAGAGGAGGCGGGCCACCGCCCCTCAACCTGAGAATCGTGCTTCCTGTCTCGATCTTGTAGTCCGCAAGGGTGCGGTGATTTCCCAGCTGCACCCCATTGAAAAAGAGTCGTTGTTCTTCATTGAGGATTCCCACTCGGAAGCGAATCTCGTCTCGCAGGTCGTCGATATCTTCGTTGACAGGGCGCCCCAGCGACAACCTCTTTGTGAAAGATACGGAAGAAGGAAGGATTCCTTACTGCAACTTTTTGATAAGCGAAAGATGACGAAAGACTCATTTGTGTGATGACGTTTCCCAGAAGCTGCCCTGCTTCGTTAGTTCGACCACATTGTTGGAAACCGCTATCAGGTACACCACTTTCGCTTTGACTACTTCTTCTAGACGTGTTTTCGTCGCTGCTAGCTCATCCGCAACGTCCCGAAGTTTCGCCTCCAGTATGTCAACCCGTTCAAAGGAAACAGGAGCGAGTTCAAATACGAACTTTGCCGCTAAAGCAGACCAATATGTCAAATCCACTTCACGTTAACAATCCAACGAATGCAAAAGTCCTCGTGGACGATGGGCCTTCTTCTTTCCAGCATGCCCATCTTGGCCACCAGAACTAAGCCACTGCTCTCTCGAGATATCGCATCGTCTGGCGTACAGACTCGTGAGCGAGTGATTCGCGCTCAAACTTTCCTTGAGAGCTGTAGCTGCTGCTGGAGGAAGCGGGTTGTCGTTGATGCTCAACCAGCAGAGCTGCTTGCTGTACTCCAGCAAGTACGACAGCGCTAGGTAGCCCTGCTTGTCGTTGAAGAGGCTCAGCATGTTGTCCGACATGTCGAGAGCTGTCAGCGTCTTGTGGAAGGATAAGGCCCCTAGTAGAATGCGGCACCCCTGGGGTTGCAGGTCATTGCGAGCGACACTGAGCAAGCACAAGCACAGCGTAAGCACCTGACAGCCAACACCGGAACGATTATGCTCGATGCAGGTTGACGTACTTGACGAAGCGCAAGCGCGAGCGCACGCTCTGGATCCCCTTGGACAGCGCGAGGATCCCGTCGTGTTGCGGCCGGTACACGCTGCCGACGAGGTCGCAGGCGTCGAGCTCCAAGACCTGCAACGTGTTGTTGGTCACGAGCGCGCTGCCCAGCAAGCGCGCACCTTCCGGGCCGAGCGGGTTCTTGGACAAGCTTACGCGTGGACAGAACGCGAAGATAAGGATGCGATGTGCGCAGCTACAATACAGCAACACAGCCGCCTTGAAGCAGATCAAACAACGCACCAGAGCCGCACCAGCGGCGTGTTGATCTGCGCCACGAAGTCCAGCAGACAGACCACGCGCGTCGGGGACACGCTGCGGTTCGCCATGTGCAGCGCGATCTGCTTGTCCGCTTGTCTTCCGTCCCGCTCCTTCAGAACGACCACGTACGCACTCAACGCGCGCGGCAGCTCCGCTTCAGCATCTGCGTCCGCTGCATCCCGCTGCTGTGCTGGCCTCGCCGTCGCGTGTCCATCTGCTTTCGCGTCGCCGTCGTCCTGCTGCACTCGCTGCTCCTGCTCTTCCTCTTCCTGCAGCGCCATCAGCAGCGGATCCCGTGCACGAAGAGGCTGAACAGACACCACCACGAAACGATAGGTAGATCCCTCCAGGTGGCTGGCTGCTCTGCATCTGGCTGGACAAGTCAAAAAGGGGGGTGCGTTGTTTGCTTAGGTTAATGCTAACGATAGTGGGTCGCCGCAGTTACTTGTTGCCGGTCTTCTTGATCTGGATGGCCAGCCCCAGCAGGAAGACCACGAGCATGCCCACGAGGTAGCCCCACCACTCCTTGGGGATGTCGTACACGTAGTCGCCGTCCTCGTCCTTGTAGCGGTAGTCCTTGATGTCCGTGAGCTTGGGGAAGTCGCCGATGAAGTAGCCGGCGCCGTTGATGAGCACCACGGCGCCCACGAGCGCCGTGGCCACGATGATGGCCAGGCGCTCGATCTTGAAGGCGACGAGGAGGAGGAGGAGCCGCGCAGGGACGAATCCTGCGCCGCCGTGGCGGAGAAGTAGAGCGCCAGCAGCGTCAGCAGCAGCTGCTGCAGCTGCAGCTTCGGGCAGGTCATTGCGGACGGAATCGGAGGGAAGGGAAGTGCAGCTACTGTACTAGTAGTGACGGAGCTGTGAGTCCGAGTCGGCAAATCCGAGAATGAGCAGGGAGGTGGGCGGTGCCGGAGGATAGTGCGACCAGAGCCTGTCCGCCCAGATGGCGGTGGGTACAATTGGTTTGGGGGCGCACATTTCGCCGCGATGTGATTGGCGAGTTGCCTTTTTTGCGGCCGGAAATGTGATTTGGGCGCGGGCAGGTGAGTATCCAGGCGCTGCGCGTTTGACTCGCGCGTCTCAGAGCCGAGCGCGCTCCCAAAGCGCGTGGATTTCGGCTTGATGTTGCGGTGGGACCGTCGACAGGTACGGGTTACTTAGAACTTGCACCTATCGGGCCTTCGCCCGTTCAGTGGTATTGTTGCATGAAGAATACATCAAGTCACAGCTGTACCATGGCTCCATGTGTAGAAGGCCGTCAGCGTGGCGAAGCTTTGGTAGGGTATACGTCGCTCGCTCGCCTCTGCCGTTCCTGAACGCGTGTGTGTGGACATGGTGGATTCCTAGCGCGCGATGACCAACTTTGTTGTACGAAAATGAGAACATGGCTACACTTGATGACCACTTCAATTTGGTACGTACACTTGGGTCCGTACTTCTGCGCTGACTCTCGCTTCAACCTGCCTCGTTTCCACATCTTATTCGCATTGCCCTTCCTTTCCTTTTGTGCCTCCTCGCGTGCATTATTGCATCATTTCCATCGTACAATTGTTTGTGTATTTCTCTCTTCTATCGCCGCCAAGCCGTGGGGCTCAGCTGCGTGAGCGCAGCGGCGTTGGTCGGTGCCAAGTTCGAGTCGCCGGCCTCGATCTCGAACTCGCTTAAGTTGGTCTCGTTCGTCATGTACGCGTCGCGGAACTTGCGCCAGCCGAACGGGCGCTGGCGCTTGCAGGAGCGGTTCGGGTCTCGCAGCCCCTCGACGATGATCTCGTACAGCTTCAACGTGCGGGGCGCCCACCTCAGCGTCTGCAAGATGTCGTCCACAGGCACGAAACACCAGCGCAAACAGCGGTACAGTCTCGTCACATCCTCGATGCGGCCGTTGTATGGCCGAGGCAGCTGAGCATCGGCGGCGAGGTGGTAAACGTCAAGCCCGAACACCATCTTGTTCACGCACCGTAGAAGCATCCGCTCGCCGTCTGGGATCCTAAGACGGTCGCTGCGAAGCACCAGCACCAGCGTGTCCATAGGCAGCCGCTGCATCTCCGACACGGTGAGGATATCTACGACCTCCGGGCCGACGCTGTTCGGTGCGCCGTAGAATAATGTGGTCTGCAGCAAATGATGGTACACGTTGCAGATCGGGTCGCCCCACAAGAACAACTTGCCGCTCACGGTGCACACTGTCCGGCGGTAGTAGTTGTGCACCGGGTCTTCGTAGTTCACCCAGCCTTCGTCCTTTGGGTAGCTTATCCTGACCGAAGGCGGCAGCGTCTGCGGAGATACCAGTGGCTTCCACTGGCAATACTGGTGACGACAGTGCTGGTAGTCGATTCGCGTTTCCTCCGTTACGACAGCCCCGCCACGATCGACAGGCTGGTACTTGACGATGAGTTGGCCTCGAATGACAAATTCCGGGTCGCCTTCGAGAGCAGCCGATTCCAGCACTGCTTCTGGGTCCTCCGAGAAGAAGTTGGGCGACGTGCGGCGTATGATGCGCCACAACAGAGGCACAGACCCTGTAGCATTGATGCAGCCTTGTAAAACGAAATCTCCGAACTCGAACAGCGTCACATGAAGCGGCACCGAGGTGGCGCTGGGCGTGTTTGTGAAGCACTCGACGCGTGACATCTCCACATACGGGTCCCAATCCGTGACAAAATGCTCGTGCATTTGCCGAAGAGATAGCAACTGAGTCGACTTGAACTCCCGCTCCAGCCACTTGACCAACGAGTCAAGCAAATTCCGCCAAAAGCCGACAAGGCGCACGTTGTTAAATAGCGCAAGAACGACTCGCACGAGTATGTCCTTGTCTTGTATAAGGCGAATCCACACCGTCTGCAGCTTGTCCATTGCGTCCTGGTACTGCACTGGCTGCAGTTCGTACAAGAAATCCACCAACCGCTCGCAAACTTTGCGGCGCATGTCTTTCCTTTTCAACTCGGCCGACGCCACCAGCAGCTCCATCCAGGTATCCAGACTCACCTGCCGAACCGCGACCCGCAGACACGAGTATTTAATGCGGTCTGCCATGCCAACGCTCCGCGCCAGCCGCAATGTCTGCATCGCGCTGGACTCGTGCAGCAGCCGCACCTTGAACGTGTACACGTACTCGACCACCGGCACCATGGCAATAGCAGCCGCGCCAAAGAGCTCCACGTGCGTGACACTCGGCGGTTTCTCCACCAACTCTTCCATCTCCGAGTCGAACAACCTCCTGTTCCTCTTGTTGACAGCAAATCTGTTCTCCGCTTGGTTCTCGTTCTGCACCATCGTCTTTCTCCTCTTTCTCTTTCTTTCTCTTCTGTTCATCTCAACGTCCGAAGTTTCTCTTTCCTCCTCCTCCTCGTCAGTGCTGGAGTCTTCGTCCTCAAACCTTGGGCGCTGGTGGGCTGCAGCTAGGCACTTGGTGTACAGCAGCGGCTTGAGCAACGTGATCGTCTGCAGCGGACACGTCGTTATAGTCTCTTGTCTGTGTGTATTGGGGTCACTAGAGAGCAACTGAAGCTTAATTGGAGGTGTTTTACTAGTAAAAGGGCGGTTATCTCCTCGGTCTTTCTCCTCTCGGAGCCTGCGCAGCTGCAGGTGCAGCCAGGGCCAGCGCAGCCGCAGCACTCGGTCGTGCAGCGGGAAGACGCAGCCGCCCACGTGCAGCATCACG